>DWNK01000506.1:0-11431 GCA_018250315.1 Hyalothyrus neleus pemphigargyra | reverse complement strand
GAGAGTCTAGAATAGGAATAATTTTGTAGTTAAAAAGTATAGTCAGTGTCAGTAGTATATAAAGTGGTATGATCTAATTATTTATAGATAAGGCCTTACAAACTTTATTGAAAATGATGAAGAGCAATTCAAGTAAAGAGCTGGCTAAAAGAAATAATTATACTATGACTTATGGACTCGGAGCTGAGGAGTGAGTGACTATTTAATAAGAAGTTAAATTATTATGTAAAGCTTATACTTATACGATCTATATGTAAATAAAATATTTTCAGGACAGAAACAGCCCCACTAGTTGTACCATTTATGCCAATTAAGGATATTGCTGATGAAGCTAAAGAAAAATTGGCGAAGGAAATGGAAAATTTGACTCCGCCAGATTTGAAAACTGCTATGAAATGTAAGTAGCCAAAAGTAATAAAACTTTTGTTGTCATAAATTATGAGTTACAAAAATGGCAAAATAACTAACTTTTAAAACATTTCCAGCTATGATACAAGATGTTGCTAGATATCTATCACAGGGAGTGGCACTACGAAGTAAGATGAAGCGATATTTTTAAAGTTATAACGAATAGTAACGTCATTAATATATTAATCATCTTTTTACTGAGTGTGAACTATCCAATTAAAAATAATGCAGTCTATGTAAAAAAGCATTATTATGATAGGATAGCGTAAAATACAAGTTTAAAATTACCTGTAATATGTTATATGATGTAAATAGTATGCTAGTAATGCATTTAATTAAAACGCCACTCTGTATATATTAATTTGGTACTCACTAATTGTCTTGTATGTGCTAGTATACAGAAGTACCCGTAGAATCCAAATTCTGCAAAAAATACTCAATCACGATATCGTTTTTTTAAAATACTTCTCTTCCCAGAACTTTTGTACATAATTATTTAAAGTTTCAAAATTATTCCTTTCTTTTTCCTTATTTTGCATTAAACAAAAATTATGTATGGTGGTATTGACTAGGTGGAGCGGCAGGAGATCGTTATCCTTTGAATTTTCTGGCAGCTGTTAAGAAATCTCTAGGCACGAGACCCCTTTTTCAATATAAAGCTTACAGTCAAAACTATTCCGATGGAGCTGAAGTGTAAGAAATATTTTTTTATACAACATTTTTGAATTTAGTGTTTTTTTTAATTCTTCTTTTTATTCATAGGCTAAGGTATGCAGGACCTTTGGAGTCTGATCCAAAATGTGAAAATTTGCGACATGAAATTTCATATGAACTAAAAAGCGGCGTACCTCCTAGACTTGCGCCAACACTTGCTTCTGGTCTTGATGGTAGTAGGACTTTATTAGATTTTATCTTAAATGTATATATTCAATCTTAAATACCTGAATAAATAAAATCTTAAATATCTCTTTTAGATACTATTGTTGAAGCCTCTAAGCATTTGGCAAAAATTGGGACCGAAAAAGGTAAGAATACTGTTGACATTATTTATTTATTACCGATACATTTAAAATATTTTAACCTTACTTAAATTAACGTATATTTAGAATAAAAGGATATAAATTGTCTAGGTGAGGCTTTACAACACCTCGTCAATATTATGAAGGACGAAGGTGGTACTCCTCTTGGTAAGATGCAAGGCTATGAACAAACCTACATGGATGGTGCCAGAAGGTATAAGCACTAAAGTTTATTTTTTAATGAATACTTCATATATTATTAAACTTAATTCCCTATTTGTTCACGACAAGCTTTTGCCGTTTAGCTGTGGCTGTGGCTGCATAAAATATGACATACTGACAGACTTTCATATAACTTTCAACCTCTCACTTTACTTCTTTAGAAATAGAATATCCAAAAACATTACGATTTGTAAAATAAAACATTAAAGATAAAATTACACAAGTAGTAAGTATTAAGTGTGTATCGACCGAAATAAGCCAAAACATGGAGCGAAATAAGCCAAACGCGGGGTTTACGTCTTCTTACAAACGAAATTTCTAGAGTAGTAAGAAATCTCATGAGATATGACGAATTCACTCATTCATTCATTCCGCCCATTCCTGAAAATATTAACGCATGAAAATCGTTCGGACACGGCGGTTTGTTTGTTTAATACTTGTCATCAACCCATTTTTGGCCCACTGCTGAACTCGGGTCTTCTCCCGGAATGGGAAGGATTAGGCCATAGTCTACCGCGCTGGCCTAGTGCGTATACTAATAATAAATAAGACTTACCATACTTTTTTTTACAACTCTTAGGTAGGTATGTAGGTTTCCTCACGATGTTTCCCTTCACCGTATAGCAAGTGATAAGTACTTTGTAATACGTGTTTAATACTTATGTATAGTGTTTTTTAGGATTGAGAATTCTACCAGCTTGACAACCGAAAAGGTCGACAAAGGAGTTTATGAGTCGATTAGAGGAAAACTTACAACGCTCGTAGAGAAGAAACCTGCCCCAGAACACGCAAAACAGTTGCCAGGTAATCAAATCTATACCAATATTATAAAGCTGAAGAGATTTTTTGTTTGGTTGAACCCGCTAATCTCAGGAACTACTAATTTGAATTAAATAATTATTTTTGCATTGGAGAGTCCATTTATCAAGGAAGGCTATTATAGACTATTAACATCATGTTACGATCAATAGGAGCGTAGCATCAATAAAAAATATTGCAAAAACGGGAAAATTCAGGTGTTTTCCTCAAATTAAAGCGGGTGAAACCGCGGAGCACAGCTAGTATTTAATATAAAGAGACTTTGAAAGACATTCATTTTTAAAATCTTGTGACTTGCGCATATCATGAAATCCAATTTAAGAAATGTGAAAAAAGAAATTTATATAAATTTAAATTGTCAGTAAATTTAATAAATAAGAAAAAAATGTAAAAAAGCGAAATAAAATCATATCATCAATTATACATTATTCTCCATATTCATCTTCAAAAACTAAACATGTTACTGCAATAGATAACATTTTAAGGCATGTAGAAATTATCTATTTAATATAGTTTTTTTTACTAATTCAGGGATAGTGGATGAATCTTCAAAATTTTTGTCAGGTCCTTTCCCCGAAAGTAAGTATTACATATTAATACTGTATTGAAATACATGACTTTTAAGGGAGGTCGCCAATAGTAACTTGTTGCGTGATTTAGAACCCACATTATTTTAATTCTTTTTTTATTTATTAGACCAAAGAAGAGGCAGGCAGACTTGATGATAAGTAGTCACCGCCGCCTATGCAATTTGCAACACCGATTGAATGGCCAATGCTACGCCGGTTTTCAAGAATAATAGGATGGGATGGGAAGGGTGGAAAGAGCGAATCTGGCTCTCAGGCGGACTACTATAATTGTCATAGGTGGCCTCCCGACCCCTCCCTAAAATTTCAATTAACTAAATTAAATTCAATAACATATCAGTTCCATTAATATTTTAAGGTGAGTTGGAAAAGAGGCAAGTGCTTGCCGATTTAATGGCACGTAAAGGTGATGACATTTTGGGCCAAGAAGGTGTTTACAAAATTACGTATACTGAGGGTGGAAAAGAGTAAGTTAATGAGAATGATACATAATGTATTATCGTCCTAAAGCAATAACCTCCTGCTCTCAAAGATTATGGAGCGATTATTAACACGTAGCTCCTGGGGTACCTATAGGATCACAAACTGATCAGCGATCTCCAATATGGTTTTCGTAAGGACCGTTGTATATCACATACCTTTGGGTTGGGCGCAAGCAATTGACCGGGTCGGACACAAGTCCCTTCTTACGAAGCTTCCATCTTACGGTCTCCTCGAGACGTGCAATTGGGTTGTCAGTTGTCTGTCCGATATATTAACGTCTTTGGCAATGATTGTTGCTCAGACATGCAATCTGTTAATGCTGGTGTGCCTCAAGGCTCCGTACTTTCTCTGTTCATCCTGTATGTCAATATGTGGCAACAAATCGGCAACATTCATTGCTATGCAGATGAGAGGACAACACAGGAAAAATGTATTTAAGTATAGGATTATTGTTATTTTTGAAAATTTCCAAGCAGACAAAACTGCATACCGTTTAGGTATTAGGGCACTTTTGTTAATGTGCTCGTACAGGTAGGGTGTTTATACCATAAATTGATATAGTTTTGTTTTGTAAACATTTAATTTTAAAAGTTATAATTATTGTATGTTATATTATTTAATGCATGTTTATAATAATTTATTATGGATCATAGGATAATTAAGGCCCCCGTAGGGGTGACAACGGCTAAGGACGAAGAGAAAAAAAAAGAACTGCTAAATAAAGTGACAACAGTAATACCGCCAGACAAAAAGCTACACCACGTTTTGGAAGGTATTTTTCTTTATTATATTTACATAACTACACAAATATAACTGACTTATTTATATAAGTACTAAACATTTATGAACTGCGCACTACGTATATTGTGAAAGTAATTTCAATTTTTAATGTGGGTTCCATACTATCGGGCGCAAATTATTTATGTAAATGAGACACTGTGTTAAAAAAAAAATACATACATACAGCCGAACATAGAACGTCCTCCTTTTTCGAAGTCTGTTAAAAATGCTAAGAATTGGTAGTGTGTACTTAATAAATGGAATTAAAATCAATACAATTGATTGTCGTTTTGTTATTTTTAGGACCTGCGAAGGAGGGAGCAGCTTATTTAGCGGATGTGATTAAAGGAAGAGGTTATTATTTTTTTAAATTTTCCTAGACTGGTGCTTTGCTAGTGGCAAGCTCCCGTCGTGTGAGCTGACTGGCTAGCGACCACCCTCAGGCCGGAGTCTACCGTTAATAACGACTTGTCGTGTTCCGGTAGTGCCCTTGAGAGCCAGAGTCCCTATCCCCACCCTTTATATCCCATCCCGTCCATTTTTCTTTTAAGCTGGCGAGCATTTTCAACTCCTCTGGTGTTGCAAATGTTCTTAGGCGGCGGTCTACTACTTAATATCAGGTATCTCCCCCGCCTCTTCGCTTGGCTAATACATAAAAAAATGTATTTGGCTGGTTATTATTATTATGCATGTGTGCATTGCGTTATGCTTATAATATCAGTCACTTTAAAACACTTCAATTATTTAATACAGAGTTTAAAGTGTATTTCATTCGTTCGCTTAATATATTTTTGACATGCATGAAACCGTAGTACTTAATTCGACCCATTTTCGTTCGGAAGAGGATTTCAAAAACGAATGAATTGTTCTTGAAAATTTAAAAACCGACGATGCTTTTAATTTTTTTTAACTCGAAAAATTAAAAAGTTATTGTAATTAATACGGTTCTCAATAAAACCGGCCAAGCGCGAGTCGTACTCGCACATTAAGGGTTCGTACCACGGAATAATATTTTTTACTAAACTCGTTTTATAAAATATGTACGGTCACCGACTCCCAAAAAGGAGGTTATCAATTCGTGTGAATGTTGCTTTTTTTATTATTTGTTATAGTAGAAATATGCATATATAATGTGTCTAAGCTGTTTAGGAGTTACGTCATTTGGAGCCAATCCTGAGTGTAGAATCAGGCTATGCTTTTAATAAAAATATATTGTCATCAAGATTCTGCAAAATTTCAGCTCCATAGGGTTAGAGAATAGGGTCAGAAACTTTCAAGATTTCATTACAGACAAGCAGACACAGCCAGCCAAACAGACAGACAAACAATCACCAAGACAGGTGAAACTAACAGAAAACTTAAAAAATGGGAGATCAACTTTACGTGCTCTACGTGCTCCACTAAGCTTAGCTCCTAGCATTTCAGAATTGAAATACTTTTAATTTAAAACAGCGTTATGAACTTATTAATTTTTGATTTCTCTCGACCGAAAATATGGAAATATTATTCTATCCTAAATAAATATACCTTTTAGCGGCAAGAGTTCGGAGCCAACGAACTTAAAGCGACATATGAGTATGTATGTACGGGTATATTTTATTTCACTAACTAAACAAAAAAAAATCAAACACGCGCGGATTTTGCTACGTAAAAGTTATGCGACTATCCCTTAAAATTATATAATTACTTTAATTTTACATTTTTATTATTATTTGTTGTTGTTGCGGCCACAGTAATATGCAAAGTGTATAAGTTTCAAATGCCTTCCTATTATGGTTCGTAAGGTAGAGACACATAGACACCTGTCACAGACATTTCCGAGTCTCATGAATAGGTTTCTTTTGTGTACGGAACCCTAAAAATTGTAGCAATGCAGGAATGTCCCTGAGCATCACAAGCTATATACACACGTGTTTGGTTATTAAACTATTTGCGGACGACCACGGCAGGCGGTCGTAAAATCGTTTTAAATAGACTGAAACTTGTCAACGCGTTTTATTGCGTCGATTTATTTATTACTTCATTAGGAAAAAAATATGTTAGTATGCGACTGGTTGAGGTGTTGTAAAACTGTATTTATGGTAAAAGCGTATACAGGTATACATGTACTATTTCAACATAGTGTAGTATTTTCCGCCCGCGGCTTCGCCCACGTGAACTACCTCCACTTCACCCTCATATTGGTAGATTTTTATAAAAAAGCCCTTGTTCAGCGTCATACTTCCAACTATCTCCATATTAAATTCCATTACAATCGATCCATTAGTTGGGCGTGAAAGCGTAACAAACAGACAGTTATTTTCGCATTTATAATATTTGTATTGATCATTCATTAAAAATAATTTAACTAAAAATTAAACTCATTACCCTTAACTGCGCCATAGTCAGGTTAAAATATCACAAAGTTCAAAAGCAACCATAAAAATAAATCTGGAATTCACAGCGGTAATCTTCATATACAAACTTTTTATTTATTTATTTATTTATAAGTTGCACCAACAAAGTAAACACTAATACAATTCATTTACACAAAATAACACTAAAAATTAAATCTAAGTTTCACCTTAATTATAGGTGCAAACTACATGAGCGTGAGTCACAACGTACTATGAAAATTAAATGATAATATAATACAATAAAAATTAATACAAGACTAAAATATTACAAATGAGCATTGAACAAGTGTTCAGTTTCAAAATGGCCAATGAATATTTTATTATCATCGACGTTTTAAACATTTTAGTATTAAAGTTATTTTAGTATTGGTATGATGTCTGATGGACTAGTTTGATTGAAACATTTGCTGGTTGTAAGCTCCCATCGTGTGAGCTGACTGGCTAGCGACCACCCTCAGGCCAGAATCTACCGTTTATAGCGACTTGTCGTGTTCCGGAGTCTTTCTTACATCCTTCACATCCCATTCCGTCCCTTTTCCCTTTAAAGCCGGCGAGCATTATCGACTCCTCTGGTGTTGCAAATGTTCATAGGCGGCGGAGACTACTTACCATCAGGTATCATATACATAAAAAAATTACTTTAAAGTCGGGAGGAACGGTGCCGAAAAGTGGCGTAGAAATTGGAAACACTGTCGTCTTTTCTTATGTATAAGCCAAACGAAGAAGCAGGCGAGATACCTGCAGATAAGTAGACTATTTATGTTTAATTACCACTTTAAATAAAAACTGCATGAATAATCACGTGGAAATAGTACCCAACTTATATCTTTACTGTATTGTATTTGTTAAATTTAAAAAAATACCCTCAGTATGAGTTATCGATACACTATTTCATAGCGAGTTACAATTTCGACGATTTACTAAGCTGAACAACAAATAGGATCGCTTGGCTTTGTCAACCAATCATCACGTCAATATCTAAGGTCGATACGAAATAGTGTATCGAGCACTTTTTAATTGTAACTCATACTCGTACTATATAAACAAACGCTATTCGAGCAAAATATTCAAAAAATCCCCACTGATATTTTCCCTTAAACAAAATTCCTAGTACAAATTTGCGATGCTCTCCTGACCAATAAAACGCCAAAGTGCGAATCAACTAATAAAATAGTATTAAAGTGGTTCCGTGCCGCAGCAGCATAACATAGGCAGCTCACGTTCTTGCACACGACACGTATGTTTTCGCCGTGGTCCAAGTTATGAGCGATAATTATATTTCTTTATAAAATAAATATATATTTTTGTACATCTCACACAAGGCCATCTGATCCCAAACTAGGCAAAGCCTGTGTTACGGTAACCATACAATTGATAAACATACATATATCATATATTTCTAAATACATACTTATGTAGATAATTTACACCCAGAGACAGAACAAATACTCGTGTTCAAAAATATTTGTTCTGTGTGGGGATCGAACCCACGATTCCCGGCGCAGGGAGTTATTTTTTCATTTCTATCCAAATTTCCTATCGTCGCCCGGCCGGCCGGTTGTAGTCATGGAATATAATAATTGCACATTTCGCATCGCATTCAATCGCATGTCATAATTGTACATTTCATAAAAAACATTTCATAAAATGCCGTGTGACAGACGAACGGACAGACAGCGGAGACTTAGTAATAAGGTGCCGGTCCTCTTCGATCGGTACTCCGACGTGACAATTACTTGACTGGCCCGCTGCTCTAGTGCTTAGAGAATCTGACTGCCGGGCCGGGGGTGGGTTCGATTCCCATCCAGAAATAATATGTGTGAGTTACGAATATTTTTTCTGTGTCTGGGTGTAAATTATCTATATAAGTATTTATTTAGAAATTTATATGTATATTTATCAGTTGTCTGGCACTACCATAGCACAGGCTCTGCCTAGTTTGGGATCAGAGAGCCGTGTGTGAGTTGTCCAAAGGTATATTTATTTAAACGCTCTTGAAAGTATTTTTCAAGCCACGCCTACGCTCATTGCTTGCGCCACAACACCTATATAATATTACAAGAGCAACTTCTCCGCCCCACTTTGTAAAACTATAGTTTGAAGTGATCAACTTTCGTCGTTCCTGAGAAGCTTCAGAATTCTCTTGAAGCTTTCCGTAATTTTTTATCTCTGAAGCTCGCCAGCTTTCAATTAATATGGATTAGGTGAAAACTTAAATTTATCGACACAACTTACTTCAAACTTGTTAAGTTTAATCACGAACTGTTCAGATAAGTGAAATCTCTTATATTTTTCCAATTCAGACGTAAGTGAGGAAGTTTGGAATGTAATACTAATTTTCTGGAAATTCTCTTGAAACTCTCTTTTACTATCTTGCTATCTTTTGAAAATAACATGAACATAAATGTTTTTGAAGTTGTCTGTTTGTTAGGTTTTCCAGTATTAAGGTTTATTTATTAAAACTGAATGTAATGTCTTTTTGTGTACCTTTTCCCTTTTTTTATTGTTTCTACGAAATTTATCACCGAAAGATATTTTATGTTGATATTTATGTACTTAAAACTTAGCTGGTCTTATTGTTTTTGAATTGTTGTACACACTCTAACTGCATGAACAGGTAAAGGGTAGAATTCATCCCTTCTTCGAACAAAAATTAATGAGAGACGAGAGAGAGAGTGTTCAGCAGGACTTATGCTTTCTACTGAAGCAATCACAGTTGGGAGCCAGATTCCGTCATTCCAGATTCCAGATTTCCATCCTGTGGCGGTGCCTCTGTTGGCATATCTTCAGTGCCTCTTGTTTCTCAAAGCGGTGCTGCTTCTTGAGCGCTCGGCATAACGAGGCCGCACATTAACCCGAGCAGGACATGGATGTAACATGTAACCCATCTTTACCTTTCTAGCTGGCGTAACTTTGATGATTCTGAATACTTACTATTAAGTAGTCTGACTGCTTCACTGGACATGAAAAACCGGCCAAGCCAACACGAAGGGTTCTGTACAAAAATTTATATAAACAATTTTTTATTCACATTTTTTCCCTTACTTGTGATTGTGACAGACAGACGGGCAACGAAATACGGAAAAACAATCCTTATGGGATCAATAAAGATCCGTTTTTTTCTTTTTAGGTACCCCTAATAATGTGTATATTGCCTATGCGGTTTTAATAAATTTTGTCGAAATTCGAAAATGATATTCAAATGTCAGTTTCAGTTCAGCGAGCTGGCAGCCCGATAATTAGAGGAAACCATAAACTAGACGCACAGAACATTAATTTACGAGTCAATCAGGTAGCCGCCACTAAATCATAGCCAAATGATGTGTTCACTGAAGTAGTGCGAAATGTTTTGGCATCGAATGACATAAGTGTCAGTCATTTCAATCGTAAAAGTACAAAACATATGTATAGAAACTAGAGGTTTGCCAGTTACTAATAAGAAGTGGTTATGTATGAGTCGTACACATGACAGGTTCCGTACTGTCGAACAATATTTTTTTACAATAATTTTTTTTTTCAATATGTAATGTCACTATTATTTTTAACCGACTTCGAAAAAGGCGGTTACCAATTCGTGTGAATTACTTTATTATATATTTATTTTTAATTGCTTGTTACCTCAGAACTCCGAATCGCGGCGACCGATATGAAAATTTCTTTTAGTAGACACTTTCAATTAAGTCCCAGAACAATATTTTCTGCATCTGATGAAGATCTACGAAGATACGAACTCAAGCGAGGGAGATACATATATACCCTTATTGAACAAAATAATTTAAAAGTCGAAAATCATTTATGTATATTGATAATAGTAAGGTACTAAGCAAATACTAAGCAAATCCGTTCAGCTGTTAAAAGATGATCAGCTCTTTTCTAGATTTGATCAACTAATATGGGTCAGAATGATTTGAAAATTTGTATCCTGTTAGTTCAATAATATTCCAAGGACATAGTAACTTTGACTTGATGCTGCAGCATAATTTTCTCTCTGCAGGATACTCAACTCGTCGCCAACTTATACCTAGTAGAGTTGTCTTGCTTGGGTTCATTGGAATGGTCTAATAGAATACAGATAATTAAAAATATAGAGAATATTTATATCGGAGGTTTTGTAGGTAATTATTTATTTATTTAAACTTTATTGCACCATATAAATGTAAAATACGAAAGGCGGACTTAATGCTTAAAGCATTCTGGTTGCCAAACAAGAAATAAAAAAAAAAGATTACTAAATTTATAAGCATGGAAGCATGAATTATAGTTATTATAGATATAAATAAACCGCATTGATTTTAGATAAAACGATCGCTGTTTAATATCGATTCGATTCAGTAAACAACTTCTATGTTGACATTTACTGTAACTCGATATGTTTATTCAACATATTCCCGGCTATAAACGACATCTTCTTGTTATTGGATTATGTTTTTGCAAATAATTAGTTATTCAAAACATAATTACCTAATCAATTAAATATCTCAAAGAATTTCTCTTTCTAACTCTTAATTTTTATGAATAACTAATCGTCAATCGCATAAGTATTGGTTTCGGTCTGATTTTTTAATTCTGAATCGATTTTCAGATCTTTTTTTTTTGTGAATCTATTTCGATTATTTCAAAATGGTAATTCACTTTCACAAGGGCTTAGCACCAGCAAATCATACCAATATTCGTCCTAAACTCTCATATTGTAAAATATTGTTTCTAAATTTTAAAT
>DWNK01000505.1:0-11438 GCA_018250315.1 Hyalothyrus neleus pemphigargyra | reverse complement strand
AGCGACCTACCCGCTACTTATCAACATCCTGAATCACGCTATCGAAGTTTTCTCAACATCTGGCATATACACAAGTTTCGAACAGAAACTATCGGAGCAGGGCCGCTGGAGCAGGGTCGCTCCCCAGGCGAACATCTAGCCTGGCGGAAGATCTCCCGTTGCCAAAGGAGGGAAAGTAATAAAGTAATTTGAAGACTTTTTTGATAAATGTCCTTGAAACTGTTTACTTAACTCAGTGCGTTCAAAAAGGTTCAAAAAGATCTTTGTTTCTGAAAGTTCGTCACAATCTCATCTATCTACAATTATTGAAAGATATGAGAATTATAATAATTATACAACAGTAATCTTAATTTACAACAGCAGCTTGTTTTCAAAAGACTGATTGTTGATGCTCTGCTAATTATTATAGTATTTTTTTTTTATTTAATAAAATAAAACATTTTACAGTGCTGTAATTTTTTTTTGGATCCTGATTTACCCAACATCAAACTTAATATTGCAGTTAAAAAACAAGTTTACGTACAAACTTATAATCGTGGAATGTATAGAAATTACATTCTACAAATAATGTATGTAAGTTTGTACGAACCAATTCGAGAGAATAACGTTCGAAATTCGATGAATGGGCACTCATATATCATAAAAAGTTAACAAAGTTGCGTGTAAAAGCGTGCTTAATTAATAAACTTCTAATGACACGAGAAGTTTGTGTATTCAATTAAAGCGAAGGCACGTACTCGCGAAATTACTTCGTTAAATAAGGCCCAGTAATATGTCTAATATTGGCTTAATTTCCAGCGCCAGCCATCGCAATACGACACATCTGTCGTCGCCAGACACTTATTCAATATCCTAGTGATTTATGAAATAATTATTCAGGACACCAGTCTATTGAACTGTGTTACACTGTCATAAGGGCGAAAGTCGGTTGGCGTTAACTTCAACCAGCTATTATGTGTTGCCCGCACGTTTTACGAATTGTTTGATTACTCCCCGAGTTTGGTTGTTGCAACAGCTAATTTGCTTTTATAATATCGCACCCCTAGACCAACACTGTTGTAACTCAAAACATATTTTTTTTCACTATTCACGAAAAACTTTAGCTCCAAAAATTTCCAAAAATAATATTTCTTCAAAAGGATATATAAAAAGTATGTACGAAATACTTTTTCATATGTCCTTTTTTATATTTTTCGAACCAGGGAATCAAAAATGAGGTCTTGTCGATAGCGGATTTTTTTTGAGTTGAAACAGTTTTGATCTAGGGGTGCGTTATGTATCATCATCAATTCGTTTATACCCTAATGCCATAGGTCGTTTCAGAAATAAAAGGTGCTGCTCGCCAAGTGCGAATTAGTAGTCTTAAAAAAAATCATTTCTCAAACTGCAATCGGAACATCATTTTTGTATGTTCGTTAATAATGATTTGTTTAGTTTATATCATTGACTCAGCAAAATCTTTATCTGTTATTCGTCGAGGAGTTCCGTTCTGCATCACCAAAGATGTTCCATCATCAAATCAGATCTTTTGATAATAATCTATCAAATATATACCTGTAGCAGGGCTATGTCACTCCGTACCGGATATAGTGATAAATATCTACAGCAGAAATGTCCTCACCGGGGGATATGACAGTGAGGTTGTCACTTTTGCAAATACAGTACTACGTAAAGGTTTTATTTTTTATATACTACTATACTCTTAGGTGCCGACCCTGACAACTTTTGTGTTCTAAATTTGAAATTCCCGCACCCGAGGAAGAAATGAAAATGAAAAAAAATTCAATAGATTATGCACCTTCTTTTTTCAATTTTAAGGTCGAATTTAGAAGACATGGGTTTTCGGAGTGACGTTTCTGTAAAAAGTACTGTTCTTTATTCTATGTCTGTAATATAATTTTGTAACAAATAAAAACCTATCTTCATTGGTCTTGGGGAAAAAATATTTCACTCGGTTTCATTAGCGACGATTCCACATAATTGCTTAATTACTTAAGCCTCTTACCGTGACGATTTACAGCCATTTCTCAAAAGGGATGTCCCAGACGCCCTTCTTTATGTTAGAGTAGGAAACAAGGATACAGTCCATCTGTCGTTAATTTTTTAACCGGTTTTTATAGTTTTATTTAGACGCAAAGTCGGCATACTTTATATTCTGGCTTATACGATCAGTATCCTTAGTATGAGTTGCAATCAACAAATGCTCGATACACTATTTCCTATCGACTCCCGATTCCGCTTATTTTATTGGCTGAGCGAGCTATCGAATCGATGAACGAGATGCTGACATCCTGCTGCTGACATCAAAGAGCCGGAATCGAAAGGTTTCGTTTTAGATGATCGAGTAGTCGAAAACGAGCAAAACTTTTACTAAGGGTACTCTGGGTCTGGGTCTGGGGATTGGTGGGCAACGAATACTTGTGTGAATTCTCTAGTGTAGAAAGCATCTTATGTCTCCTTTCCTAGTACATCTAGCCACGGAATGGAACGCCCTACCGTGACCAGTGTTTCCAGATACGTGTAACTTAGGGCTCTGTACGTAAGGCGTGTTATATCCTAGGTCTTCATCATCGTTTTCCATCAAGAGATATCATGCATCCAAACGTATGCCTATTATGTAATAAAAAATAACGTTTTTAAAAGTATGTTTTATACCTTCTTCAAAAACCTCTAAACTTTCGGTTTCTACTTCTGTCATTTAGAAAAATACTTTAATATAATATCTATTTACTACCTCGGCTATGTACAAAAATTACTGAGACATAGACATTATTTGATTTATACAGCAAAGAAAAAAGTGTTGCGAGCAAAGATTCATAATTTCTCCAACATAATTACGTGGTTTAATTAAAAAAATTATGTCCCTACAAGTGTCGTTGCATGCAAATCTAGTTCACATAGATGTATACGACGGCTTGAAGTAACAAATTTTCACCATTCTCCCACGTCCTAACCTAAAGGACTGTTCTGACCACAAACGAAAAGCGAGTAGCGAGTTTTGTGGTGGTATTCTAATATTATCATCATCACCAACCCTTTATTCTTCCACTGGCGTAAATTATACTCAAATAGGTTCGCTGATTGACCTGGTCCCTTCTCAGAAGTAGGTAAATGCTATAGTCAAGTTCAAACGCGAATTGCTAGACTTCACTTTTTGTGTAGAATTTTCCCGAACTAGAAGCTATGTTATTTGCGTCAACATTTCGTCTTTCACAGACAAAGCAAGTGATAACTAAGTTAAATATGATTTAGAAAAAACAGCCGTGGGGTCAAATCTGTGGCTAGTTTTTATGTATCTTGTTATGATTGAGGAAAGCTGAAGCCGCGCTTTCTTGATTACAGGGAAGCCAAAATTAAGTACGTCTTGAGTTTTCCCCAAATATGGGGAGGTTTGGCAGTGAGACTGGATGCTCACGAGCATGCGGGTTACATAATTTTAAGTGGTCTTACCGGACGTGGATATCTTGTAATCAATTTTGAAGAACAACTTTTATATCTTAATAAACAATTTGCTGGTGATAAGGTTCCATCATGTGACCTGACTGGCGACTTGTCGTGTTCCGGTAGTGCGCCTGCGAGCCAGAGTCCCTGTTCCCACCCCTTATATCCTATCCCGTCCCTTTTCCCTTTAAAGCCTGCGAGCATTAGCGACTCCAATGGTGTTGCAAATGTTCATAGGCGGCGATGACTACTTACCATCAGGTATCTCGTTTAGCCTACACATAAAACAGCTTTTCAGTCATGATGTGGTAAGAAAAATCACTATTCGTATATCGCTGACCAGTTATAGGTGCGACAAGTCAGCAAACCAGAAGCATCCTCTACGCTAAGAGGATCTCTGAGGCATCCATTTCTGTGCCTCCGTCTTTTTTTTCTCACAGCTATTTTGCACTCGCTCTAGTTTTAAAAAGGACTTTATATGATACGCTGCAACACTTTAGTTGGAGCGTTTTAGAGCATATTTTTAGAACGTGCGAAGATACGGGATTTTCCTTTTAGGAACTTTATTTTTCAGTATTTTCCCGGTTTTTACGGGTTTTGTATACTTGTCAGCTTGTCACTGACATTTCTGCACACTAAAGTAAGGATGAGGAAATTTTAGATGAAGGTTCTTTGACGATAGACGCTTTTTATTTGTTAGTTTTGCTGTGCGACGTTGCCAACTTCAATTCGACAGAATTTTGGGGCGATTATTGTTGACGCTTTTTGTTTGACTTATTTTAGGTATAGATTTTAAGGTAGCGAAGACGGAGACTGACCTGATGTGATGATGATTCCTATTACTGAGGCTCCATTGTCTGTCTGTACGTATGCCACAGGCTGAACTGAAATAGGTAGATACTTAAAACCTTTACAAAATGTGTATATATGGTATATATGTCGCTATAACCACAAATGATAAAAAATAAAGGGTGTGTCGGAGAACAAAGCCAAGAAACGTGTTATTATGGCGTTTTTGCACAATCTTAATAATTGCAATACATAGGAACGATATATTATAGTCTTTAATGATATACATATATATAATAGGCTGTTACAGAACCAGTCCGACTTGTACTCAGCAGAATTTTTACATACTGCCTTTTCATTCAGTTTTAATTCAATAATATCTTCAGTTTTTAATTCAGCGTCTTCCTGCAGGGATACAATAAGATTTAACGCGTCTTAAAACCAAAAGTTTGTTGACTCCACCTTTCCTTGTGCCATTTATTTGTGAAATTTGCTGAACCACTGTTTCGTTCAAATGTTACAAGCTAAAATCATCCTTATGCCCACCACGTAAAGTCCATAACATTCAGGTGTAACAAAGTGTTCATATCTCTGGAGGACTGGGGTACAAATTGAACAAACAATGTATTGCAAAATGGCCGTAGGATCGGCCCGGACTCATGCGGCTCTCAAAGTAACAGCGGCGATTTAATTTTATTAACACCTCGATTGGTTAAATCCAAAATTAATATTTGCATATATTTTTAAAATACGAGTAACAATTAAATGAATATTGTATTTGTTTAATTAAAGAGTTGCTAGTACAAACTGAACAAAAAATGTATTTGACTTAACCTAAGAACGAATGTCAAAAAAGTCAAAGCGACAATATAATTTAATGGCACTTATATTTGTTAAATATTAAATTAATTAAGCTATTATCCTTTTTTGTTGTAGTATTACGAAAACATGTACATTTTTAATTTTTTTCAGAAATTTATTACGACTTTAATTCTTCGCCGATGTAGAAAATGACTCATCCAACACAATGGGTTTTTCTTTAGTGCATACGAAAAAAAAACAAATATTCGTATAAAATTCTTATAGCGTTAAGCACATTAGTTAGAAAGGATATCATTAAATTCTTTTCAATAGCCGCCATTACACTCTCATTAATAAAAATAATTAGTGGCGGAACGCCATTAAGCGCAATATTCATTATCCGTACTCTGTTCTTTAGAAAAGTTGTTTGAAAACGCCGCAGTGCCCCATCTCGGAGCTTGACAAACTAGCAAACTTTGCTTTGTCTTGCTCAGCGCTGCGGTTTAAAGGGATTAAATTTCAATTATAACTGCACGCCTGATGACAGCTCTTCGTAACATCGATCACGAATAATTATTTGCTACAAAGTCAGGATTGAGAGACTTATTATAACAATACTTGACTTTTCAGGAATAAGAATACTTATTTTGTCGCACGAAATATTTACTAACTTTAATTTGGTGGACTGTTTTATGCATATGGTTCTTAATAAGTGTATTGATGATATATATTCAACTGATTTGGACCTAGACCGGTATTTTACAATTTCATGAAACATTCGAAAATTAATGAATTTGGTAACTCAGTATTTTTGAGAAAATCGTGACAAATTAACAAAATTAAAGTAACGCAGGACTTATTGAATTGATGCTCTTTTATTTTAAAAGAGGATATCGTCAAGGAAGCCCTGATTATGTAACGGTTATGAAGCCAATATCATCTACATAATGATCTTGTCGTAAGAAGTAATTAACAATACATAATTATGAAGTGTAGGCTTTGTATAAATTGAAAGTAAAAGCTTCTTGAAATTGCTTAGAACAAAGCAGGGTCCGGAAGTTTGAGCACCATCCAGAAATGACCCTCGCCAATACATCACGGTGCATTGCGTTCCCCTCGCCGTCCCATCGCGTGCCGTTGTGAGGGTGCCCATTATTTAACACTCAAGTAGGACAGTAAAAACGGTGTAAGAAAAATAAAATCATAAAATTTTACCATGTTTTTGTGTACATGTTGTGTTATCTTAAGTACTCAGCATCAAGTGTAAATGAATTTATAAAATAAACAGCATAAATTGGCATTTTGCATATGTTTTATTGTATATACATATTATGTAGTAAGTAATTAACTAATTATACAGTAGCGAGTCATAGAACTTTAATTTTTATTATTAATATAATAACCATTAATTTTAATTATTGTTGTGTCGGAATTAGCGCTGTAGTAATGAAAATGGACGATAATTGTATGAATCTTTGCTGGTGGTAAGGACCCATCGTGTGAGCTAGTCACCGATCGTAATTCCCTTTGAATTCGAAGTAGCATTTAAGACTTCTCTGGTATTGTAGATGTCCATAGGTGGCGGTGACTGTTTACTATCAGTCAGGCCTAGATAAAGAAAGGTAGGGATGTAAAATAGATGGTGCGGTGGCAGTGTACACACTTAATGTGTTCAAGTACGTACTTAGATAGGTGGCGCCACTGATATAAGGATTATATATCCACAGAATGCATAGCCACCCTACTCATCGCGTACCCTCGATAGAATGATAAAACTTCACGCCGGACGCTCCTTTTGTGTGTTCAAGATGTATTCTTATGAAGATTGGTCGCTTACGGAAATGTGGATTCTTTGTGTGTTTGGTATTTTTCGGAATTTATTTTCAGTGGAATTAAAAATTATTTTGCAAAAAAAATTATTCACTGTCATACTTCAAACTATCTCCATATTAAATTTCATTACATTCGGACCAGCAGTTTGGCCGTGAAAGCGTAACAGACAGACAGAGAGTTATTTTCGCATTTATAATATTAGACTAGCTTCCCCCACGGCCTCACTCGAGTTGAATTTATTATAATAAATCAATTTCTAAATCAACCTCTACATCTAAGAAATTCCAACTGAGTAAGACAATGACAACCTTCTTGAAACATTCATGTCAGGAGGCCGATTTGATATGTCGGACGACCATATAAAACTTTTTTTTCTATTCCTCGGGAGAATATACTATTCTGCCCTATGCCTTTACTATTTTCTGTACCCCTTATGTACAAAACTTCATGATGATCGGTTAAGTAGTTTAATAAGAAGCCGCGAGCAAAAGCTACAATAAATCAGGAGTAGGTACCTCTCCGAAAATGTAATTTTAACGACCAAAATTTTATGAGAAAATACGTTTTGAGCCTGTTTGCTTTTCATGCGTGTAACGGAGATTTACAGGGCTATTAGCGACGGTCGCGCCCTCTACCGTAAATTAATTTGGAGCGAGCGATACGACATTACTGCCCGAGTGATTTGATTGAACCGACTAGAAATGTAATAGGGATTAACGAGATCAAAAATAGAATTAGCAGATTTTAAATGGTAACCATTAAATTATTATCGGTTGAATAACTTTAAAGGCGTTTTAAAATTCGTCAATTTTTTTGCTGCTCGTATTTGAATTTTCGAACTTTTCACCATAGATAATATAACCACAAATTTTTGATATTTTTTGCCTTAAGTCAACGATCCATGACCTAATTAATAGCCTTTGTCGCTCACAAACTTTAGGCACGCCTCTTATTTTACATGGAGTTGGTAACAGTAAGGGCGGCAGTGACCGCTTACCAGGTGATATACATGCGTGGTTATCACACGTTTCAATATCATAGAAAAACACTTGTAGTCGAGTTAAAATGTGTTTTAAAGAATACATTATTTCAACATAGCTCGTAATTCTAAAAGATCAGTCCATCTATTACCAGGCTGGCAGCTTCAATGCAATATTGCATTTCTGACTTCTATCCCTCTTTTCATCGAAGACATGTCCACGAGTTCGTAAATCCCCTGAATGGAAACTTATAAGCCCGCTTCGAGCCAGTCTGGAGCCGTATAAATGCATCTCGGTGCGGCTGGGAAGTTAGATACCAACTCCGTAGAAATTGTTGAAATATCTGAGTATATAAACCTTAATAAGTTGCTTCAGAACTTTCATTTCTTACTTTTTAGGTAATACCCAATATTCAAAGGCCCGTAAACCAGATACTACATTTTGTCAGTCATTTCCTCTCAAGCGATAGCTCGTGAAATGCTTCAGGTAATTGTATTATGAAGCATGGTGAACGTCAGCTGCCGCGACTTGGGCGGCAGCCACGTAAAAAAAATTGCTTTTAATCATTTCCTCCCGATTGAAAATTTGTCAAATGATAGTTAATGTAATTATTCGAAGACAAAAATAAAGTCAGCAGGCCGTACCGTTATGGAATATACGTCAGCTGGTCACACGAACATGCACAAAAATTGTTTGTTCAGTGATTACCTCTCACTTGAAAATTTGTTAGATGATAGTTTACATGCCATTTTAAATAAAAAAAAGTCAGCTGGCATCTGAAGCATTTCACGAGTTATCGTTTGAGAGGAAATTGGTCATCAAAATCTGTTGCTGGCTTACATACTACTGCTATTACCCAAAGGGTGTCAACGGAACTCTCTTAGGCTCCGCTGTCTGTCCGTCCGTTCGTCTGTACGAACCGTAATAGGAAGAGACTTGAAATTTATACAGATTGTGTATGACCAGATTAAGCAACAAATACTAAAAATAAAACAAAGCCACATGACATATTTTTTAAAAATAGTTTAGTAAGTAGTATTTGGTAGTAAGAAACTCTGCATGTACGAGTGCGATTCATGCTTGGCCGGTTGTTTTACATAATTACGTAAACGAGTGATTGAATTTTGTGGAAATTTGACCTAATATAAACTTTTCAATATTTTGCGTACAAATTTACTTATGCAGTTGGAATGTATGGGAAAACATTTTTTGACTGCAATATTAAGTTTTTTTTTGGGGTAAACCATTGCTAGTAAACCTGACTGCTGCGTTGTGGGTCATGGGATCGATTCCTACACAGAACAAATATTATGTGATGAGCACGAGTATTAGTTCTGTGTCTGGGTGTAAATTACGTATATAAGTATATATGTATTTAGAAATGTACATGTATGTTTATCAGTCATCTGGTCACCGTAGCACAGGATCTGCCTAGTTTGGAATCAGATGGCCGTGTGTAAGTTGTTCGAAGATATTTATTTTATATTTATTTATAATATGTGATTAATTTAGAGGCGTTCAGTTTTAAAGTAAATGATCACTATCAAATATCACAAGCCGTTTATCACCAGGAAGTGCACCACTCATAGTTATATAGGTTGCTTTTCTAAAGACATTAGTTTGCTCGAGTAGTGTTACGTTGAAGCTTTTAATTTACATAATATCTCGCTAAAAGCTCTGGATTAGAGGGTTAAGAGCGGTGGAGTTTCGTAATGAGCTTTGTTGAGCTCCAGTCCGTTCCTGTGTACCAACTTAATCTTACTCGATGTGGGTTGACCCTAGTAATTGCTATTGGACAGGTAAACCGTACCTTAATTAGTCTGTATCTTAAGTCCCGATATCCCTTTAAGACGATAATGAAGATCCGGCAGTATTCCAAGAAACCTTAAATTTCTATTCGTGTCTCGGCAGTATTCCAAGAAACCTTAAATTTCTATTCGTGTCTATGTTTTGCTGACGCTGGATTAAGGTCTCAAGGTTTGGTAGAGGTTCTTTAAAATTGTACCTCCACTGTCCGTCCACTATTTTTGTTTTAATGTGTGAAGAAATATATATATAGCATTTCATTAGTGTGACGGCGGCGATTTTATTGTAAACTTGGATTTTGTCGGTCTTTTCAGTGTGTATAAAATCCATAGAAGGGGCGTTCAATCTAATTTAGCCGATCTATAGGATTTTTAAACAAATAGAAAAAACTCATGACGCGTTTGGAAAATTACTCGTAGATGATCGAATTAGTGGTTAATCAAATTATGGTTTGAAAGAAATTATATTAGAAAAACCATGGTAAATGATAATCAGTTTCTAAAACCACCTTAGTCCTCAACGCATGTGTGATGGACCGGAGATAGAACTCCTGCCACTTAAATAGATGCAACTACTATTTTTTGTTACTTTATGTTAATTATTATCTAGCCTATCTTTATATAATAGACGAATGACTAATTTTATTCTAGCCTAAATGTCTACTTATAGTCATATAAATAAGAGTGCGTCCATCGACTCATCACCTATTAGTTCTCACACATTAAGGAATATATGTGTATACACATCATTCTTGTGTTGTATTGGTCACTTTTTCACTAGCACTACACTACTTTATAAAAGTAACTCAAAAGGTTTAGTTCTTTGAAGTGTTCTTACTAAGTCCGTAATGTCGAGGAGCTGGATAGCTTCGACATTATTACATGATGGTGAAGCTTGAAGAAGATTAATAATTGCTAGGTATTTGCTGATAAACTATTTGATTGCAATCAAGCAAACAAAAACATAGCCTTGCCTAAATTCAACTACAGTGTAGTGGAATCGAGTCTAGGTTTCATTCATCCAGTGCCTACTTATTCTAAGTTTGAATTATGTTTAGGAGAATGACAAAATATTTACAATTTAAGCCCAGTGGCAGTGGGTGTCGAGTGTCAGGTGTCGAGCGTCGGGTGTCGCAAAACAACGTATCAATCTTTCTACTCGCTTCTGGCTCGATGACGGTCCTTGAGAGCTGTTATTAATTATATTTGACGGTAGTACTGCGTGTTTCGAAAGAGTAACGCAACGTACTAATGTAATGGATATTATTATAGAAGCATTATAATACAAGTTTTTGTTGAGACTATTAACTATCTTAGAGTTCATATAGGTATTGTGACTTCGCTTGGATTTATTAACGATCGTCTCATTACTTATTATTCTCCCACGACATGGCGTGGGCTTCAGAATGAAAAGAGTTAAGACCATAGCCGTCACATACCGAGTATATATGTTTCCCAGTCCCCCGGTTGAAATTCTGATTGCTAGGATAGGATAAGTTTTTGCCTGTTTCTGCTATTAGGTAACTGATTTTTGTTTTCATTTACATAAAAGGATTACCTGTGTACGTAGTAAGCAAATTTACCAAAAAAGTGGTTCGAACCACGCACAATCTTATAATACCTAATACCTCAACTAGCTTCTGCTTGCGGCTTCGCTCGCATAAAAATATAATACAAACTTAGGTACAAATATTTTTGAAATGTTGCCTAATTACTACTTCTACATTATGTAGTTTTCTGATGGTGAAAGGATCATTGAGGTCCAGTAGTTTCAGAATTTATCGTCCAC
>DWNK01000504.1:0-11439 GCA_018250315.1 Hyalothyrus neleus pemphigargyra | reverse complement strand
TTAAAAATTAACATAATCGTGACCCTTGTGTATCCTGGTAGCTCGATTTAAGTTAATTTTTTGACATAATCTATAAATATATTTTTCCATACAAAAGACTTTATATAAAATAAAACAAGCATATAAAGATTTAATATTGGACTAATATTTAGTAAAATACCATATTATAATAATAAAATTCATATAAAAATCCAAGTATTTCAGTTTAAATAATACCTACTACTTTAGAAGGGTAGCGTGGGGTGAAATGGTAGTATACAATTTATTAGTAATATTTTTTAATAATTTAAAGTTAAATCATCTTTCGGGGATAATAAAAAAAATATTTTTTCCCAAAAACACTACATTTTTAATCTTTTTGTACTACATTCTAGTATTATTATTAAATAGCTTTCGTTTATCTGAAAGATAGCCGCGAGGCAAGATAGAGGGCGCTGTTATAAAAATTTTAATAGTGAAGATAATATATAGTGTATACAATTTCACATAAATAAAAAAATAGGAACAGAAACATGTTTTTCCATAAATTTTAATTATCGACCCCATATCAAGACCACCCCAATTGCCACACCACCCCAATAAAGCATAATAACTCTAAGATAATACTATCAAGTAACAAAAAAATAAACTTCACTCTTATAAATTATAATAGCAAATATTATTCAAAACAAAACAAAAAAAACTCAAAACTACATAGTTTACGCTCTACCAATCGTTTATTTTTAATAAATATAAATATATAAAAATTTTATTCGTATAGAAAACAAACGAAAAAACGGAAAAAATATTACCAGTAAAGCTCCGATTTTGAAATTTGAATCTACATCAATTTTATATCTATCGACAAAACTGATTTTTTTACAATTTTTCCATCACTATTTATATTCAAACGGTAAATATTTAAACGTACATAATAAATACAGGCAATTTTAATAATTTGATTTGTCTTTCATCCTTTATTGTTTAATAATTCATATTCAGTAAATAAGATTTATCCTTTATCATTTACATCTAAAGACAAAATCATCCGTTTATGGCTACAAAATAAAAAAAAGTCTAACAATTCATTCATATTAAAATTACCCGTACTCCTAATTTAATTATTTTACGGCCAATGGGTGCTATATTTACGTTCGAAAAGCTTATTTCACTATACGCTGTGATTATTATTGATAATACCAAAATGGATAAATACTGAAATACCTCTAAAATAAAAAAAAAACTCTAAACTATGGTTATAAACCGTAAACAGTAAACACTACTAGAATAATCAATAAAATTAAAAAAAAGTTATACAAAAATGGTAAAAAATAAATAAATAGGAATAACTTCAAAATACATCAAAACAAGCAGGAATCATATACTACGTCTAAAATAAAAAGGGTATACAAAAATCAATACGTGATTTTCATTCGACGGACAAAATTGTTTAACAAAACGGGTTTTATCATACTTTATGACGAGATCAAAACTAAAACTTCCTCGTAGTTCTATATTCAAATAACAAGTTTCCTGATACGAATTCACTTTTAACTCTATTTTTGTACAAAACTTAAGTAAACCTTCCGTTTCCCTATTTGGTCCAAATCCACCCTGAAACAGTTTTGAAACTACCCACACCTGGGCAAACTAACTGCTTTCATTCCAAAAGAAAACATAACTTTATGGTATTGCAAAATAAATTCTCTACTCCGCTTAATACTAACCATTTTTGTCCGTCAAATTAAACTCCGCGAGGAGCCGTATTTCCTCCAAAAATAAAATAGGAATTGCGGTTTCCCGCGCTGTCTTTTTTGGTACCGCCATCTTTGGGACGTTGTCTTTGGTAATGGGTCGACGGAGAAAATACGGCTCAAAAAAACTTACAAAAATAGGTACTGTGACAACACGCTTACGAAATGTCATTAGCTTTTGAATATGTTATGAAATTTCTATTCAGCCCCGAATTTTAAAGGGTGATGGATTTGATAGATAAATTATACACAATAAAAAAATGTTAGCGGATAGGACGGCAGTGATAAAATAAATGTCAAATTTAGCAAAAATAAAAAAAACTGCCCACAGACTGAATAGAATCAATTTGGCGGCAAATGACGACATAAAACATTGACGTGATAGTAAAAAAATAAATATATAAAAAAGAAACAAGCTCATTGCACTATCCCAGAAAGCCAAAACTACAGACAAAACGCACGAAAGTTTCAAATTCATTTTAATATTTTCACAATAGTCTAAATTAATTCATTGCACTTGAAAAACAAGAGGGGGGCGATTTTAAAGGCTAGAACACGTTATATGCGTATGTAGAGAATAGACGAAACCTGGGAAAAATATGGCCAAAGTAGCCCTGTGCCATTAATCTAAAAAACTAGTTTCTAAGAGTCTCATATTGATTGTCTTTTAGTGAAAAATATATGAAGGTTTATTCATAGACTATAAACTTGTAGCATTTTGTTTTGCTATGGCAATTTAACTGCTGTTCCCTACACGCATATAAACGTGTCCTAGACAAAAGCATAGGTCCAGAAATGGCGATGAAATCGAAAACAGAACATCATTCACAAATCGCACAGATAATCAAACGGTACAGATTAAAAATAGGTTCAAATCAACAACATTGGCAACATTGTATATGGCGTCGTTCGGCTTGAATAACAACATTGTAAAGCCACGATTCAAAGTACAATTTAATTTTTTTACTTCAAACCAAACAACGGTCTCGCCTAATTCTGTAGCAAATTATCAGAATTCAATACAACGTTTCAACTTATTTAGCTACGCTTGGGACGTGACGTCATTACTGTAGTTTTGTTAAGATATATCCGATCATAACAAGCTTACCTTTGATTCAATCCAATATCGAAACAAAAACATTCACTGTCAATAATATTACACATGTGTAGGCATCATTAGTTGCATCTGTCAAATCGTTAAACGCGTTGCCATACGATAGAAAAAGCTACCATTTTGGTAGATTTATATGATGATATTATTTTAAAGCTATTTTTTACTCACACAATACACTAACGAAACTACAAATGAGTACGTCCCAAGCACAACAATCATCAACAAAATTGATTGTAGATATATAACAGGTTACTGAAATAACACTATAAAAATATATAAATCTAATTTCAAATTATAGTCAAGGCCGACTCCTCTTGTATTTAAATTTCACGCTATAAAAGTTTAGATTAAACTAGGGTCTTTGGGTCATGCGGAGAAATTGTAGGTTCATAACAATAAGAATCCGTATTGCTTCAAAATTTACACTAAGAACGCTCAAAATTATCAAAAAAATTACCTACAAACTCATCTCAGCGACTACATACAATTAACCCGCCATAACATAACAATATTTACAAATATTTGACGCTAGAAGTAAAGAAAAACTACACAAAGATATTTAGACACTCTTCGCTTAGACAAAAATACGCGGATAGATAGTTTTAGCCAATAATAACAATATATAGAATAGTTTTTTCGAATAAAAGGAGTCGGTTACCATTGAAAAATTCATTAAAAAAATATTTTCTTATGCACCATCCGGTCTGTAAACGCATTCAGAGATACCACTCGAACATGATAACTGGCGAATTATTAGTATACATACAAGGGTGCAGAGAGACTGCTCACGAAGGTATCATGTACCTATTACTATCCTAAACCTCAAGTTTCTACGAAAACCATATTATAAAACTGATATTTTGATCGTAGAAAAATCGTTCCTTAGAATTTGTACAGGAAGTATCCATTACAATAAGGCTTATATCAAAACAATATTTATGCTTTTGTTCAACTTACCTACACCTTGTATTTAAAATTATAACTCCATGGTTGTTTTGACTAACTCCAAATAATATGTAATGTACAGATAACATAGGTAATTTGTGTTAACTTCTAATACTGATGATTTTTTTACCATAGCTTTCAAAATCAAAATAATTAGTTATATTACAAGCTAAATTTACCACCAGCCAATTGAACCAGGTGTATTGTCAAAGAGAATTGATATTGAAGTTATTCGTAAGCAGTCTATCTCGACCCGCGTACATCGTAATATACTATTATACATATATAATTAGAGAAGAATACCCGATGCAAACAGTGCAAGAAGTACAAACAGAATATATTGTCTAGCAATGTTATAAGGTAATAGTGCTCCGTGTAATATCCAAATATTGCTGATTCACTTGTAGCTAAAACATTTTTTTAATTGTTAGGTATACATTTTTAAAACGGTTGGGTTTATACAATACAACAAGTCAAATAAACAAGATTATTAATGTACATTCATGTTGATATTGAGATCCAAAATAACTAAATCATAAAGTTACATAAAAAAATGTCTAATTTATTTATCTACAAGTGAATCTGCCAATCACATTTCGACATTTCTCAGAACACCAAATATTTAGGTACTATTCTCATTATATCATACTCAACTAGGTTAGGTATTGATGAATTGCGCTACATTTCCCTATCTTTTATTAATATTAATAATAATAATGTAATAATTTCACTAAAAGTACCTAGGTACGAGAATTTACAGGCCTGTTCGCTCCAGGCGCGCGCTAAGATAAAAAAATTCACTAATCTCGGTCCGCCGCCGACGAGTCGATAAAAAACCTTTTTTTGCGGATTTTTTATTAAGTTTTTACTAAGAAACAACGTACCGTTTCCACTATGTACATGCAAGTGATAAGTGCGAAGAAAACTCACCCAGGACGACACGAGGGGTCAAAACATCGACATTTCAACAACAACAATATATTTTATTATTATTCGTTTACATCATCAAAGTTTAGCTACGATATTTATCATCAAAAAGTACAAATTTCACTTCAAAAAATGTATATATAAGAAAAGACACCGCGATGCCCCCCGTACTATGTGAATCTCACGTGATATGCCAAACGACAAAATTACTATCTAAAATGAAAATATACAAATCGAACAGCGTTGAACGGCTACGATCGATATATAAAACAGACAACGTACGAACAACGAGAACAAGTGACCGACTGTGCGGCCGTAAACAAGTTACCGGGCAAAAACAACAACTACAAACTAAACTCAAACAACTTGCGAGATAAACTGAAACACGCCCCGCGCACAACTCAAAAGTAGCTCGAAACAACTAAGAAACGAAACAGTACCTACAAATTCAAAGGTCTAGTAGAAATTAAAGGGCAATCGAAAAAGGGCGCGAGACAAAAAAGATACTCTGAAAAGCATCTTCTAAAAGTACATACATACGATACATACTCGAATCCATTCATAAAAAATACACTCGGTTTTCGCAGCGTCCGTTCGAACGCGCAGAACCCAGCGTCGCAGTAAAGTTACAAAAATAAAATAAAGGAGAAATCGAAACAACCTCCCCACACACACTCGAATCAGCACGAAATCGTCCAAAAAATTGTTCAGCGCGTCGCAACAGTGGCGCCAAGTTGCGTTTGCGCTGCACCATCCCTTCAAAACATTCAGCCTCTAGGTATAGTGCAAAAACTAACCACTCGCAACAGACTACATATCCCAAACACCTCGGCATTTAATAATAAAATCTAACACCAATTTGTCAATTTTTAAAAAACGCCACGCAAGGCGCAGAATTTCGCTCAAAAACTCTCCTAGGCAACGCTCACAGCGTCGCCTCGGCCTCTTGACTTCTATACTGCGCGTAAAGTAAAAAATCACGTCCGAATTTCACATTAATCGATTTTTTATAAAAATACAAAAATACAAAATGGGACAGTGCGACCATACACACTCATACACGCGTCCTGCCGTTCCTCTGCAACTAGGAGGGTAGGGGGCACTCACAAACAATTTTCTCCAAAAACTTTTGAGCAATCTCATTCAAAAGAACCACCAAAAATGGACAATGCACAGAGCAAGTTAAAAAACAAATTCAAGTAAAAAAATAAAAATCTTTTACAAACTTAAGGTCACGTCACAGCTACGATTGGTAATAGTCGAGGATTTCAAAATGGTTGTCACAAAACGCCACGTAAACGTATCGTATACAAGAAAATATAATTAAAATGCAGTCACAATTACGAAAAAAACTATATTACAAACAATGACAGTAAGAGAAAGAGAATTGAGTGCCGTGAGAGGGTGAAAAATAGTGTTGGGGGCGCGTAATGTGATTGAAAAATATATTCTAAGATATTTAACTTTTAGAGGAAACCACGATTTCGCATTTCATTAGCTATTCTGAAACTATTTTTATAATTTTCACTATTCACTAAGAGCTTTACGCGCACACGGGTGCATAAAACCCAACCGCGTCTTCGCCTCTCCCCCCGACCACATTATAAATAGATAAGTTTTCTAAATACTAAGAAAATATACAATATATCATTCAAATATTTGTCTACGTCATTAATTGCTTGTTAATCGAACATTATAAATTTAAAACGAGGCGCATCGGGGGCGAAGATGCGAACACGCGATCGTAACCGCAAATAATTTTTTTTTTACTAAAATGCACTACTAAATACGAATTGAATCTACTTAACTTTTATTAAAAATCGAAATCGATTATTCTCAACCCTACTATATACTATTTTGACATTTAATTGTGGTGTTGCCACTCTAATAACGAAATATAGTAGGAATTCGAAGTATTAGTAGGAATGAAAATGATCGTGGGGCTGAACCCCATATAGCAACTTTCCGAATGGAAATAGGTATAATATAATATATTTTTCGGGTTACCAGACGAAACGCGTGTCAAATGCTCAAGTCAAAACAAGTTAAAGTAAGATATACATGTCAACGTCTATTACAAAATCTATTAACGAAATTCTGTTTGGATCCTCCTAAACACGTTGGCCGACAAATTAGTCTGTTCACTCGGCCGACGAAATTTTTTTGTCGACCTGATTGATTGGTCCAAATTCTAATAATCCGATTCCTCAGATGGGAAGTAAATAGGAGTACGTATAATTCGTTCGAAAGATTTACATTCGACACAGGATTTTTTTTTTCTTACTCTTCCCTCCCCCTCCATTGCTTGTCTTCTAGAGTTTTTAAAATGATAGAAACAAACTATTATTAAGAATATTTTAATATTATCTATTCAATATTATCATTAGGAATAAGTTCACGTTCTAAACCTCGTAGGGGTTGTAAAAAGTAGGCAGGGCACGTAATATTGTACGACATTTTGTATCAATCAGACTAAATTGTCGCACCCGTGTTTTGAGGGATATGGACACAATCTAGCCAACTCGCGTCCTATCTAGCGCTGACTAATCGATATTTGTAAACGCTAACGTTTACGTTGGATGAATTTAGTCAGACGAGACCAAGTACGTACTCCGTACACGGTTTGAACTATGCGGCACTTTGTACACAGACACAGTATTTTTGCGACTAAAGACTAAAGAAGATCTGAATTACATTTCGAACTTTCCCAATAATTTGTAATGTGCTGTAAAAATGTAAGTGACAGTTCCATTTATGTTAGAATAATATAATAATTTTACAAGATAGTTGCAAAGATACATTATATACGAGTACATTGATATAATATCTTTGCAACTAGCGACCATCCCTTTGCGTGTAAAGTAGTTAAAGTGAAACAATTTGAATATTTCCAGGGAATCCAGGCATTGGTTGCAAAAATACTGTATATTTTAACATGTGTACAGAATGCCAAAGTCACATCTTCAGAGAAACAACCACAACGGGAGGGGTACACCGTCTACACGCGGCGCCAAGGCACTACGCCTCACATCAACAATTTAGAATAAACACGACACAGAAAAATACATCGAAACAATGAAAAAAACCATCAAAAAATTCGCGCAAGTCTTTTGTCTACAGTCTATTCATCCGTGGTCGGTCGGGGATACGACGTCTGTGTCCGATTATACCTTAGATTAAGTACATACCAAAGCCTTAAATCCTCAAGCTGCCTCAAATTTAATACGCAGCGAGACTTTATTATTGTCGAGGAAGTTACCGAGCGTTTTAAATCAACCCAGCTTAGAAGCTGAGGTTAGGATACCTTTTATATAACCAGGTAATGTTTGTAGTATCAACGATAAAGTGGGTACAGACTTAGGACGTTCGAACGTAATGTACAGTATAACGATGGCGTGTTTAACTAAAAGCACGATTAAAAATTGAGGGTTTTTGACGGCACGTGTGGTCTTTACCTGATGCAAGTTCATAGCATCTATATCATGAGCTCTTAGTGTGATGCTATAAGTGTAAAAGATCTATAATGTAACTCTCGCAACAATATCTTTGACCGACCGACCCGTTAGATAAAAAAACGGGATTAATTGAAACCCTCCCTCGACGAACGACTTCCTCTTTCCTGTCACGCTACACCCGAACTACCTCAGTCAGTACCGAACTTCATAATCAGCCCCAGAAATTTATTCGTAATTGCATTATCGCAATAATTAATAAACGGGATTGAATACACTCATTCCTCAACTTCACAGTTAACCCATACGTTAGGGGGATAAGTTGAAAAACCGAATCGAAAACACTCCAATCCCACACGACTCCCTCACAAAATCCGCGTATTAACGACACGACGGATCGCGACGAATCGCATCGGATCACGACGAAATGCGACGGAACACGTCGACACATCGGACCCCTAAAACACTAGCTACGAACCGGTAAATATACTCCTATAGTCACTAATCTACCACTTATTGCACTACCCCGGCGAATCAGAAAAAATACTCTTTAAAAACACGTTTTTTAAATACTATAAATTATACATGAGGTTTAACTTCAGCTACAGCCCAAATTGGTAACGTCATTGCATATCTTTTTGTACTAACTGACGCTCCATACCGCCTCCCGAAGGTGCGTCGAGGGAATCCTATGCTTTTAGGAACAAAACCAACGCGCGGTGGCGCTGGGAACAATGTTTCGAGAGACTTTTGACCGACAGATAGTGTGGTTATCTCTAGATTAAGACATTATAGTGATAAAGGAACGCTGATAAGCAAAATTTGCGTCTTGAGAGTCATTCATCATTCGCGCATATTTTCCAAGAGATCTAAGATCTCCCATCCAATTATGCATCTACGCCTGTTCAGAGAAAATTATATTTATTTTATTTATATTTATTTTTGCTGCGGTAGCTAAAAGTAAATAAACTTCATTGCATGTCCTAAATTGACATTTACTGTGGCGTTGCCAAATAAAAATCTTTATGTACAAAAATAATACTTTTAGAAACTCCAAGTCGATTAAATTTTGAGTGGCAAAAATGTTGCTATTAATAACTATCTGTCGATAAAAAGTCTCTCAATAAAGGCGACTAGTCGCACTCACGATTGCGATTCCGCGATGCAACCGCAACAAAATAATAATCAACAACAAAATAAAGAACAAAACGGAACGACGTTAGAGACATTCGCAACAATATCCAAATCATTTGGTAGAAAAGGGGGGATAATGGGGGAAACACTAGGAAATTCAATCTAGCTACGCAGGTACAATATCTTGAGAAATATGACATTCCACTTATGTCTTATAATACTGCCGATGAAGAGTGGAATTGAAACCCACCACGCTGTTTACATATCAACTGTTAAAAATGAAATCAAAGTTGTACTACTGTAGATAAGACGACACATTAGTCAAAAGAAATTGAGCCAATTTCAATTCCACCCCCAAAGGCGCAGCTTACATTAATATCTTACGTTAACAGAGCGGCCGCAGCCGACAAAACGCGTCGCGACTCGTCGCCATTTTGTCGAAGCGACCACCGCTACGTCGAAATATAGCTTATCCAGAAACGACAAACTGACAACTAGCTAAGTTATTTTTTTTTCAATATTATTATTATACACTCGAAATACACGCTTCGCCTACATCGAAATCAGCCCGCCCGAACTTGCCGCGCCCATACATCGGGAGAACTACATACACCACTGGCAACACTAACGTTACGTCAACGCGACGGCAAGCTCGCGCGTCAAACGCGTTGTACTCGAGTCGTCTATATACTTCGCTTAACATTATTAACTTTGGATAATGTTGCTGTCGACACAAAACCGAGAGGTCTCGCGAAACGACGCGTCAATGTAAAGAAACTCATTACACACGCTGCTAAATTCAAAACGACATACTTCACATCCTTATAATGGTAGTGACGCGATACGATTATAGCGAATTGTTGGGACTTTTAAACCGACAACTGTTGTCAAAACATTCGAAATATTAAATTATTCCGCAAATTCCAAGAATGAAAACTTGCATACTTTGAGCTGTATTCATGAAAAATCTATTTGCAGCTGCCATGAGCAATAGTTACTAAAAAAAATCAAATGAATCTATGTCTTCTGTCATACTGTCAATATTGCTCCCCTGGTGGACAATTCGGAACTAATAATGAAAATCCGGCAGTAGTATATTATGAAATACTACGACTTTCTTGACCGATAATGCAAGTAATTTCGAAAAAGTAAGATACGAACCACAATCAGGTCAAGAAATGAAGACCACTCGGCTATTTCTGCTTATCGGTCGCCGAGAATCGATTTTCGCTATAATTCATTTATTCGGCCATTTTTAGTGCCGATGCATCAATCTTTGGTAACGAACGTAACTATCGTTAGTATATTCGCAATTCAAATAGTGTTACTTAATCTTCAAAGGTACCAATCTAATAACTAACTAACTAATACTATAATACTGAGCAACGAACGTCGCTACTTCGAAATCCGAACAGAGTAACTTCAATTTGAACGTCGATGGCGCCATTTTAAACGGGCAACGTCCCCAATTCGCTTATTCGAAATTCGAACATCGTCACTACAACATCAAAGGCGGCAAGTATGCGAACACTCCCACACACACAGGTACTAAGAAGCGGTGAGTTACATTAAAAACTATTTAAGTGGAGTCATCAAAGATTTGCAGGGAAACTGCCGTAAGTGTGTGGTAAACTAAACCAGCCACTCAAGAGTCAAAAACGTGGTTTAGAGTTCCGCAAAACGATACTATAAACGGTTTTAGAACCACTAATATTCTTGGAAACTTTTTAAACTACGTTCGCGCGTTTTCCTCCATTTCACAGAGCTGCGGTGTTGCCAGCGCGGTCGCTGCTTTTCCTGATGTCATAGATAACTTGACAATGTTGCCATTACCATACTAAATATCCCAAAGTAGAGTAGTACAAAAAATGTACGTACAAATTTTGTACCGATCACCACGCGACTTACGAAGATGATTTAAATTTGAAGAATAAATTGATTTTATGCAATACCACTGGAAAGTGTTAGATTTAAATCATTGTAAAATTTTACTAATTTTGTTATTATTTTATATTGGTACCAAAATTGTACAATTTCGCAGACTACTCGACTTTGACATTCTGAAAATGTACCTGTCCTTTACCTATATTTATAAATGTCCGTATATGCTGATACGCTTTCCATTAAACGCAGG
>DWNK01000503.1:0-11444 GCA_018250315.1 Hyalothyrus neleus pemphigargyra | reverse complement strand
GGCGGTTGTGCCTGTACAGGCGAATCGCTAAGAATTCTTCAAACTTTAAAATTTGATTAAGACAAATCTGTTTTCTGATATTAAAGTTCTCTTTGAATATTCCAGTTCATTTTAATGCTATCGTTAGGAATTCCTAGAACAATATGAGTAATGGGAACAGTTGCATATGACTGTTTCGTCCAAATTTAGAATGCGATTGTAGCCATCATCTGATATTGTTCTATGATTCTGTTCCACAAATTAAGGCGTATTATGTTCTATATTATGATGATTGATAACGTAAGATCACCATATCATCATAATATTACTGTAGTATCTTAAAATAAGGTTAGAACTTTAAATCAAAAATATAAGATGGTATTAACATTAATATATGCTAATGCTTCGAAATCGTTTAATCGATTTCAATGGATTTCAATGAAATTTTAAGACTGACCAATGCTGGAAGCTTAGAAGATGGAATAATTTATTTAAATAGGTTGTAGTTAATATTTAAAAATATAAAAGCTTTCAATAGCAAGATAACGTCTGCCCGAGCAATAGTTTCCAGGCCCTAACTTCGGATTCAGTGCTGTATTATTGTACATTTTGCTCAAAAAGCCTGATATATCTTTTTTAAAGGTAAAGTAACCTATATAAAGCTGATACGTTTTATAAACACGAAACGACTGTTGACGAAGCCAACTAGAGGAAGCCTTTGCCAGCAGACCACTCCCAAAGGCTGACAGATGGATGGAATAAAACCAAGAAAAACATGACTAAAAGCCGGGCATGTAAATATTGGGGCGGTCACGACCGTAAAACGCCACACGTCCGGATAAAACCGGACGCCTGGAAACCACACAATCAAATATCACAAAGATACGAAGAAACCTAGTGTGCTACTTACTTAGTATTTATCGTTACTTGGCTAGTACACCTATCGTTGTCACACGTGATCCAGCCGATTGTATTATAATCAACAAGGATGCTTGGATAAGAACCTGTGAAGAATACGTAATCTGATGTGTATTCATTCACATGAGTAATAAACATAAAGACTTGACTCATGGAAGCAACTCGGTGACATAATTAGGTCAAGGCTCAATCACTTTCGTAATCGCAAATGTCAGTACATTTAAATACAAGCTTAAAAAGGACACCAAAATACAATTGCTCGCAAGTGTCAGTCTGTTCAGACGAGATTGGCTAGTGTTATGAAACGTCAAGAAACTTTTTTGAAGATTAAACGAATGATCCTTCTTATGTAAGGTCCCACCGTGCGACCTGACTGGCCTAGCGACCACCCTTTGGTCTTAATCTACCATCTATACCGACTTGTTGTGTTCCGTCAAGGTGCCTGAGAGCCAATTTCCCTCTTCACGTTCTTCCTGACCTGTTGCTGTGCCTTTGTTAGTGGATACTCCAGGCCTGCGTGTCCTCATAGAATTGCTGCATGAGCTCCGCGGCACGACGGCCGTGGGACATGCGACGTGAATCCTACCATTCCATTCAAAGTCTGCGAGTATAGATGATTGCCTCTTCGGTAGGCTCATAAATAAAAAAATATTGTTTGACTTAGTACTTCGGATATCACGTTAGACAGCCGGTCTTGGTTAATATTGATAGATAGTAATCGTAAAATCTTGTCGGTTATTTATTCAATCTTTTACCTGGTCCGCGTCATCGCTAAAATTATTTTTTATGATTTTCCTCTTCAGTAATGTATTACATTTACAATTTAATGTATAACAGTCAGAAACCATATCCCAATTGCACTTTATAACATGAACGTAATCGAGTATAATTTTAAGCTGTTTTGTTGATACATTTATGTTATCGAACGTTTATTCCAAGTGTTTCTATGTGCTGTACTATGCTTATTCACTATGTTTATTCGTAGTGCCCTTGACTGACCGTCGAATTTTTAAAATACCAATAGCAAACTCGAGAATTGTATACGTTGGTTTTAAGTAGTTTTACTAACATCTGTGTTATTTCTTCATACTTTTACCTCGTTCTCGTCATCGCTGATCTTATGATTTTCCTGTTCGATAGTGCAATCACGAAATGTTACAATAATATCACTGCGTCTTCACATGAGCGTTGAAATGCATTTTGTATGAATAATTTATACGAATCGACTTGTGTACATCGTCAAGTGAAACGGTTCTTTTTATGATAATGTGTAACTCGAGCGTGTCTAGTTTACGCCCAGTTTTTTCTTAACATGTTGTAACATTAGATCATCTAAAAGATTAAATGATTAGAACTAAGAAGCAGTAATACTATACAACTGGTAACGCGTATCCCGTTATTAGTCTCAAGCTAGATCTGTTTCACCGCTCTTTATTAAACTAGCAGTATAGTAGCAGTAGTAGAAGCCCGTCAGTTTATTATCATTACTTTTAGTATTCGGGCTTTGTTACGCATTGACGGACGGGGTTATAAATTTCGATGTTTTATTTTTGATAATAGTATCATTGCTAATATAGTAGAGTTTTGTATGTATCTCCTTTTCACTATTGATCTCTAATTTGACAATCATGACTGTTTAAATAGCTTGATGATCGTGTTTTAAGTCAATTTTTATTTAATTACAATGAAGATCGTTATCAATTAACCAATGTATTTTTTTAAAATATCGTACTACATAATTGCGTTTATACACTCATAAGAGCCTGGACATTCATCCAAAAATAAAAATAACGTTTAACGGGACGAGTAATAATAAGTTATAATAATAATAACTTTCGAAAATAGAAACTAGTAACTTGACATATATAGGCATAGTTTGGTATTTATTAATGTAGACTAAAGTTTAGATAATCAGTTATTATGATTCATCTGCACTGATATAGTGTAATATAATATTCAGTCGTCTAGCTATTATGTCCAGATTGCCACAAACTGTAGGCGGACAAGTCGGGGAACCGTTCGGAACTGACTCAGCTAGCGAAGATGTCAAGTCTAGCACTAATAAGTTAATGTCTAGTAATCTAGGAATTTGATTCATATCTCTATTAGCACTTCTATTATCTGCCACTGCTAGAATGTTGTTGAGATAATTTAGTAGACACTAATAGACAAATTGATCCTACTCATAGTTAATGCTTACGTTTGCTGTTGTTTTTTCTTCTATTAGTTAACTTTTTTTATTTTGATTATTGTATGGAATTATCTCACTTTTATATTTATGATATTCATGACAACACATTTTTGGCTATGAAACAGGTTACACGTTCAATTTACAATTATGCTAATGATCAGAATGACATCAAATTGATCATATTTTGCGTTGATTGATGATTCGCAGGACTGACTGGCATTTTTTCTTGCAATCTAAACAAGACAAACTGGCATTTCTATTTGCTAACTTCGATTATAATTCCTAAAATTAGTTCATACATCCCTTTATATGTTGATGCCAATTATTTTTAACATATGCATATAAATATTACTACGATGAATTATTAGCGACGGCTCTATTGTCTGTTGAATATATAAAAGCTAGTTTAAATGTTAATCGTTTATTGCTTGTTAAGTATTCATAGGATCTGAGCCTGCATATTCATTTGTGTAATTGAACATGGTGTTTGAATTTAAATGACAGTCAAGTCGGAAGGAAGGAATTGATTTTAAATGTTGAATTGTTGAGATTTTTTCAATGTCAAAATGTTTATCACATTGTTTGTTGTTGTTAAGGCATTCATGAATGTTAATGTTAATCGCTAGAGTTAACTATGCTGCGCTGATGCACTGACCGTTATACGGTCAAAGTCTACCAAAGACATTTTTCCCATATTTTTCATTTCATTCAGATTTTGTAGCTTTAATATTTTTTTCCATGTTTCCTTTTTTTACTTTGCTTTTGCTTTACTTTTGGATACGAACGCAGCAGATTCCAGAACGGAATGGTTCTTCTTACATGAAATACGTTTAATATCTTTGTGAGGATATTAAAGAAATATAATACTCCTTACTCTACAATCATCACTAATAGCAAGTAAATATAACTAACAACAATCTTGCATCGGAAAGTTTTTACTATAGTATGTTGTAAATATATATAAAGTAAACTATCGAAGTACCAATAACCCTAATAAATCGACCAAACCGTGCCGCAATCGGCATAGGTGTCCAGGATAGAGAGTAAGTTCCAGAGTCGTTTGATTTAATAAATAAAGAAGGGTATTTGGTAAATCAAGTATGAAAGACTTGAAAGATATCATAACCCGTTGTCATTGTGTTTGCTTTTAGGCTGATAAATCCATCAATCAATCAATACGTAATGCGTCCGTGAACACTTATACAATATCGTGGACTATGATTTAGGCCTCGGTCCAGTTTTGAAGACTGGACAGAAGGCTTTTCACTGCTGCAGTCGATTAAAAAGACTTGCCTTCAAAAGCACAGCAGAAAGTGCGAATAAGAAAATGCAACTGTAGAGGATATGACGCTTACAAGGATTTTGTTCGAAGTTTGAACATGCCTTCTTATATCATCGCACTACTCGCCGATAGTCGAGGCGGTACGGGTCGTACTGTGTTTTCGTCATCGTGGCGGTCCACTGCTTATTGTTCGGATACGGAAACGACTTTCCTGGGTATTTCCTATTTATATATGGATAAAAAATGTACACTTGTTCCTAGTTTTTTTTATATTAATGTTTAGTTTTAAATGGTATGGTTCAACTATAAATTATACATAATATATAACGTAATAACAGAAAGTACGTACCAATAATAAATCTACCGCACAATAGTATCGCATCACGTCCGTCGGCGTAGGCGGACGAGCGCAGGGCGGCGCAGCGCGGAACCGGTCCGGCATGTCCTGAGCTTTGAACGTTGTACATTTGGTTGTTGTGGTTCTTCATTGAAATATTGATTTTTTTTATAAGAAATTGGAGTAAAATTATTAATTCGAAAATTTCGTTTTGGAAACAACAAGTTTAAAAAAATGGTAGTGTTTAACACAGTATTATTTATAATATAGAATTCATTTTTCATGGACAAAAAAATAGTTTTTAATAAAAAAGGACGGTCTATAATTTATTTGAATACCTTTTACTAATTACTAATAATCGCCAATACGTGACATACAGATATAAAAAACTAAATCTGTGAAAAAATCAAGGACATTTCTAAATCAATTTTTAACCCAAGGGCCAACTTCTTATTCTTAAAAATCCTATGTTTAATACTAAACTTTTACTAAAACAATTTATATCTTTTTTTGTTACAGGTACAACATCGAGCAGAAGCCGAACATATGTGATGAACAAAATAATATCCCGTATAAAAATTATCTACATCGTTTCGTTAACGTCAAATAATGTTACGAACAGGCATCAGGTCGTGTTATAAATTAATGGAGCTTACACATTATCTACAATAAGCAGGCCTCATTATCCCTCTCGGTCTTCCGAGATTACATACAAATGCGTGGGCATACATAATGAGATCCCGGTTGAAAACAAAAGAGAATTTTGAATACTTGTTTAATGATGTACTTCCTCGGTGTATAATAATTATCATCATTTCGTTTTAAACGATGACATGTTTCGTATTTATACAAATTATATAGATTTAGCAGAGTAATTAAGGTAGTCTTTCCGAGTTTATTGTTCACGCCAACGTGGGTCGAAACGGCTTTTAGAGGCAACAAAAGAATGAAAGAATGCACCCCGCAGCCTTTTAATACATTTATGTACGGTCCCTCCTAACCAGTCGGCGAGACAATACATTTTTTACGCGTTCTCCTCGGAATAAAACGAAATATAACTATTTAGGGCACCTACGCACGGCGCCGGCGCTACGTATCAAACACGCTCTCAGAGCAGGGTGTACGGTATGGAGGGCGTCTAACCATAGTTCAATATAACTATGGCTAGGCGCCCGTTCTTTTACATTAAAAAAAAACACAGTTAGTTTGTGATATATTGTAAAAAATTGGCATGAACCGCAACCGAATTAGTTTCTACTACGGGTTTAAATATATTGTTTTTTTTCTACCACCATCACACTATTTTCATAAGAAAAACCAAGATTTAACAAGTTTTCATCTAACTTTAGAGACTAAAATTAGAAGCGAAAGTGGTTCTAATCAACTTTTATCCGATTCATATAAAATTGTATATGTCAGTTACGTGACAATCTTTTATATCATTAAGTATTATAAAAAGCTTATCTTTTTTTGGAGCTTTTAAATAAAAAGTTGTTTTTTTGAAAAATATTTGGCCAAATAAATTATTTTGAGTGGTTTTAACTCAAATCGGACTCGTTTGCGTTTGCCTTAGGTTGAAGTAACACGTTAAGGATCAAAGATCCGGCACGATTTTGTTTCACTCCCAAATTGGTTTAAATGTACACCCAACGGTTTTTGCCTTGATGGAATGTCATCAAGGTTATGGTGTAAAAATCTCATCAACACATTATCCTTCCATGATGTCTACTAATGTTATAATGGAAGATAAACTCGAGAACTTTTTGCAGATTCTTCGGTACCTATTGTTTTGTGTATTTTTTCTAACATGTAAAATTACTTGTTTTTAACTTTTGGTTTTCTTTTTTTAATGTTACACAGGTATAGTATAGGAATAGTATATCAAAAAAAAATGTACTGCACCTTCCAAGTTAAACGCTAATGTGATATTTTGCTAATGCAGACGTGTGGTCAGTGTTACCGTCTAAGTCAAAGTTCGAAAAGTTTAACCTTCGTAATTTACAAACTTATTACAAATTAAACACTTAAAATAAATAAGGCTTTAAAGAAAAAGTTGTAAGTTTTAAAAATCTGCACTTAATAGAAAGCAAATCTCGAGAAAATAAGTGGTTCCGCAAACGACTATAAACTGCTTCAGCCCTGCACTTCCGATGAAAGCTTCTGTTTATTTCATAGCTATTTAAGTTCAATGTTGTAACGGCCACTTTCAAAGTGGTTATTTATGTATACTAATAAACATTCCTGTAAATCTTATCACCACTGCTGGATTTTCTTGCATTGTAATTTTAGGACACATTAGTGTTATTTTTTTTCTTTGGCATACAATTTTCGGGCCTTATTCTTTTCGATCGTTTCACGCAATGACGAAAATATCTACTGCAGGGATTTTAATGAAATTTTGAACACGGGTAGCCTCGATTAGGCCATATTGTACATTTTATTCTGGTATAAGGCCCCTGTGGGATAGTATTTCACGCGAACGAAGTTGTGGGTAAAAGCTAGTTTATAATATTAACCAGGATTGGAATTCGTAGTATGTTTATTACTTCAACAGTTTCTCCTATACTAAGGTTTATTGCTGACGTAATAGAATTGGGGCAGTTTAATTAATCGAAATCTAAGTCAGTCCTCATAGGAGCTTGAAAACTAATATCCGAATTTTATAAAAGAACAATCCTGTTAGGTATTAACGCTTCGTGCTTAAAAGCTTATGATGATTTCAGTTATTTTAGAAGGGATCACAAACATTAACATTTATTTGGGCCATTATCACCTGTTCTAGTTTGTTCTAGTTATAGGGTGGAGTTTTATCCACGTTATTCGTTCTCGTTAGTTTTTCTGAAATTGAAAGTTAAATATTTACAACAGATATACGGTGAACTTCTTTACATGGGTTTCAAACATTGTTTAAAAAAATGGCACGCTATTTAAAGAAGAAAAGTATAAAAATTTTAAACTATGGTTTCCAACATTCGTTTCTTGCACTATCATGTACCTACTTTGAACTATCAAATTCATACAACAAATTCGCACTATTTGAACGATTGGCAAATTGGTAGTCTCCAGGCAAACAGTACTTCGATCTCTCTTGTGTGTTTATTAGAACCTGTATTTGAAGTCCTGTTCTGTCAATACAAAGCCACTCCAATTAGATAGACGTCTGAAGATACTTGATCTGGCTCCGGGATCAATTGATACTGCAGATGCTACATCTGCAATGTTAGTTAACGGTAAAGTACACGGAGTATCAATTTGAGTACTAATAGTAAGTAATTTTATCGTACCCTAAGTTACATACAATTTATATATTCATTAGTTGTTCGTTAAGTTATACAATTCAAATGTGTATAACAAAAACTACTAAGCTAAAATAAAATGAAGTCGAAAAATAAGAAGTAAGAATAAGAAATAAAAATAAGTAATAAATAAAATAAGAAATAAATAAAATAAGAAATAAATAATAAGAAGAAAAGATTGAATGGAAAGCACGACTAGGCAAAAGGAGTGCAGGCATCTCTAAGGATCGGGTGGACGCCTAATTTCAAAAAGCGCGTAAAGATGTTGGTTTCAGAGGGCTCAGGATTGGTTCAACAGTCAAATTTAATAGAATTCAAAATGTACATGATGCAAGTTTGTTTATAAATAAAATTATAAGAAAACGATATGAATTTAATTATTGTGGTTAAAAGAAATATCGATCATAAAAACCACTATTCGAGAGGCACTATAAAATGTTTCATACCTACCCATACTTAATTGGGAACAGGCAGCAAAACGGTGATGACCTGTGAATTATAAGATTGTATACAGCCTCGTATCCCGAACTGGCACGGCTCAACTTGGCCCCGTTTTGTCGCTACTCTATTTGCATTTTCCATGGCATAACCTGAAAATCTCGGTTGCTTATCTTTTTCACTGCCTGATATAAAAGTAAAAATATCAAAAAATCTGGCACGCATCTTATGTAACTAATCACTGCAGTGATCTTTAATCGGCCTCCTCACGTATCTACATACCATTATCTTTCTTTTTAGCTTTTTTGTCATATTGAAGTAGCAAACGACCATGCACTCCAGGTGATAGTAAGGGGTCACTGGACATGGAACATGTAAACAACTCCATATAAACCAGAAGTCCTAAGGATCAAGGTCTATCACCGAAACTGACAGTCATATCTTTTCTCATATTATACACATTATAATGTACCTACGTGTAGTATCAGCTATATACGTCCATATTATATATCATATAGTATTCATTTTCTTAGTCAAATACTAAGTGTTAACTGTGTTGCCGCTTGTTAAAAGTTGTTAAATTTAATATTTCGATCCCCCCAACTGTGTGAGCAAGTTAAGAGCACTTGCTCAACTTTCCATGGTCTACAATTGCATTGTACGCTCTCAATGTTAAATTATATTTTGTAACAAATAATAATTCGCAGTAAATACCCGGTACGTTCGGAAAAGAAGAGTACGTGGAATTTCCACCCACTGAAAATCTCTCCATGGTTACAAAAGACGTGTCGGAAAATCTGATTGATATCACGACGCATGTTCCTAGCAGTTGGCCATTTACCTCCTGTGCTAATTACCTCCTAACATATCCTTATCAAATTTAAAGGCAAAACAGTTTATTTTTCATTCTTTGAAGTATGAATTTCGACATCTAATGCCATGTGTGTGCTTTATGCGAAGTCCGCCAAGACACTGGCAAAATATCTAAACCCAAAGCTAGCTAAAGCGTTGAAATGTAAAATAATAAGTTGATGATGAAGAGATATGACTTCAATTACACAAACTAAAATACGTTGTCAGAAGCAGGACGTACAATTTGCGTAGTCGTTTAACTGCAGGCTCCACACTCGCTGTAGTTTAAACTGGAGCAGCTCGACGCTCCACTTTCCTCGCCACAGACTCCGCAATTCCCGACCGCATTTTATTTTTTGCTTTTTTATAACATTATGAAGTTGCGAACGAGCACATAGTCCGCCTTTATGGCTTTGGAACGAACTCTGGCTTACGATATATACGTACAAATTTAATAAGTTTACTCCTAAAGCTTTATATGGCTCTTCTGTGTGGATGAGAATCGATATGATATGGGGCCATAGTGTACCACTCCGGCCAGTATGTCTTTGTCAACATACTGACTACTGTATGACTTAATCTCTGATGCTAAATGACAACTAACAATATATACTAGCTGTGCTTCGCGGTTTCACCCGCTTTAATTGAGGAAAAAACCTAAACTTTCTCCCTTTTGCAACATTCTTCATTGATGATGCGCTCTTGTTGGTCGTAGCACGTAGTTATATAGCTTATAACCTTCCTAGATAAATGGACTCTCCAACGGAAAAATATATTTTAAAAAGCAAAGCAATAATTCTTGAGATTAGCGCGTTCAACCAAACAAACAAACTTATCAACTTTATAATATTAGTATAGATAAAAGGCAATAACCAATTTATTTTTATTGTAGTGTGCTCCTGGACTATAAAATATGATCTGTAATGAATCTTAGGACACCAGACCTTATATTTTAAAACCCATTGACCTATTTGTATAAAAGAGCTTGCTTAAGATATAAAGAAGTAAAGTGTATGTAACACTCAATTACATTATCTTCCTTCTGGGGCGGTAGAGTAAAAATTGTTAATATTTTGCACATATCTATTTTATAATCTAGTAGAATAAACGGTCTTTAATCTTGTAATCTCTTGTTACAAATTAATTGCACGCTTGTGAGTGTACACGTTATAAGTATGAATAGTATGCAAGCAATTAGTGATTACGTATATGGCGTGATACTTTACCGGCTTTTATGTGTATTAAGATGCTATGTATTTTATATAAAGATATGCTAGTTCATATTATAATCTATTGTATTCCTGCCTAGCATTTTCCATGTCTATTTGATTTTTTTGTTGTTGTAAAAAACATATAAAAGGTGTTATATTTCGTCAAAGAGAAGACCACTTCACATTAGGCCTCTAAGGCCACACTTAGAGGTCTAATGTGAAGTGGTATCTTCTGCTCATGAACATCTTATAACAAATTACAAATAAAATATAAGACCCTAGTAAAGTCTATTACTATGACACTACTTCTGGAGTCACATTTCAAAATGAACAGTATAATAGGTTTATACTCAGGCTGACCAATGCGGGTTAATAAATTTAATACAACTATAAGGCTGTAACATAGGTTGTGTTTGAAAACTTACAAGTACCTGCATTTCCTAATGTTTTCCTTAACCAATAAACCACATGATACCATTGGATTTTTCCAACAAAGCCTGGCGCGTATTCCAATGCGGATATGACAACAGCAGTGCTATCGCAATAAAATTGTCAAACTATGTCGAAATCTAGAATCTAAATATTAAAAAGCCAGCTTAGTGTGAGCCGGACTCGCACGCGGAGGGTTACACCATCCAATAATATAAAAAAAATGACTATACCTATATATTGTGTGGTGGCACAAGTACAATGGTATTATGCAATATATAAAAAATTCAAGTATGTAACTATTACGGATCGGAAGATCCAGCCCTGTGGCTGACGGACGGACGGACAGCCAGACAGCAGGGTCTCAGTAATAGGGTTCCGTAAAAAACTAGGGATAAACCGATAAAGCTGAAGTTACTGTGATTAAGTTATCACTGTCCGGTACACGCTTAGACTTAGTAACAGACAGGCAGAGTCTGTTATTTCAAGTCTTTAGCCAGCTGTTTTATTT
>DWNK01000502.1:0-11445 GCA_018250315.1 Hyalothyrus neleus pemphigargyra | reverse complement strand
AAAGTTTTCATCATTACACTTAAAGTTAATAAATTAGAAAATATCTGGTCATCGTTAATTCCTTTTGGAGGTAAAAATGTATGACCTAATAAAATACCTAGTATAAATTTAAAAGTGGAGCTTCTTGTCGTTCTTTTTCGAAATATATTAGAAAGATGAGAAATAATGTAAAGAAATATTTAACACAATTTGTCAATGCTATCCACTGCTAGGTTCAAGATGAGAAGTATAAGGCCATACTCTACAATGCTGGCCACAGTCTAACAGACTTCACATACCTTTAAGAATATGTTTTTTATGAAACACACAGGTACATACCTATGAGTTTTTAAACATATTCTGAGGGAAATACGACGAGGGAAAAGACGCGGTTTTTTCCCTCATCGTTTAAGCAAGTGATAATTAGTTATATATATAATTTTAGAAAAATCAGGATTCCCCCGGTTCACAGAGCGAGATGTCTTAACCTCTAGAGTCTAGGCTCTCACTGCTTTAATTAACACAATTGATTACAACGAATGTGTATATTTCCCATATCAACTGCCCGGTACAGTACCTACCTGCAAACGTGACAGTAAATTGAATTCTTAAACAATTATGCTGAATATTATAATTAGATACTTATTAATTTCAATGATCACGTCTGTGTGTTCTGTCGAGTTCAACGTCGGGTGGTCTCGGGTCGCTGAATTAAAGATATTTCTCGTTTTTACTTCGACTTCAAAAGTGAAGAGATTCGAAGTTATTATTTTTAATATATTCACCCATTTCTGTGATCAATAAAGAAGATTTAATTGATTACAAAGTGTACCTATGAGAATCGAACAACAAGAAAAAACTTTTGTCCAGCCAGTGGGAAGTTATTTATATATTTATATTACGTATTAACTAATAACATTGGAAAACCAGCAACGTACAAAGCCTACAAATTGTACACCTAATATGCGAGATGATATTTTACATCAATGCCTCATATCAATAACAAATGAAAGTGAAACGGTGCATTAAAAAAACCATGTCTTCATATTGTTCGGCCGTCCAGGAGCCGCCTGGTATGCGGAGGAAACGCTTACGTCAACATAAAGTCGATCAGATAACGCATGCAACGACGGAGACCACGTGTTTCCATGCGTATTGCACGCTCCGATGATCGAGATAAAGTCATCGTAGAAAACATTAATACGACATACCTTGCATATTACTTGTTGTACCAACTAAGTACATAACGTATAGTAACGTATAGTATAGTATGTTCCGAGCATACCTTAATTTTTCTTTATACAACTAACGAAGAGGCAGGCGACGTAATGATATGTAGTCATCACCGCCTATCGAAATTGCACCCCGAGCATACTCCACGGACGTAGCAACCGGATGGGAAGGTTAGTAAAAGGGAATCTGACTCTCTACCAGAATATGATAAATGAGCGGTCTGAGTATGAGTGGTCCTTACTAGCCGTGAAATGAAACCACCTGTTCTGATATGAAGTAACATATCATAAGAACTGCCAGATTGAGATTATTACGATAAATGCCCAGACTAGCACTTCCTATGCTAAGTGTGATATTGCAGTAATAGTCTACATCAAATATTAACAAGACTTCAATGAAATCGAATCTGAAGAAGCGTTGTTACTGGACGAAGAAGGCCGCGTTGCTTTACGACAGATTAATTACTATTAGCGCGATGATTAAAGACTTACTTCAGCCACAATAGTGTCCCGAGAAGCATAAAGCCATTGGTCGCAAGTCCGCAGCTCGTCAGAGAAGGCACCTTCCGTACACGGCAGCTGGGGATCCAAGGGTGGCTTGCTCGCACAGCGGCGTTCGTGTCCACTCGCTGCCAGCGCACTCCCCAGCCACGGAGGACTGTACTGTGTAGTGTTCGCTGACTCGCATTCTGGGACCACGCATCTGAAAAGGAGTGAAGAGTTGGTAAGGAAGTTGCAATTTCGACCCACTGCTGGGTTTAGTCTCTCTGATTGCTGGGAAAGCCTTGGGCCAATTCGTTTAGTAGTTAAGCCATTTCATGAAGAGGACAACGAAAAAATGCGGATATTTCCGGAATCAAATACGAAATAGTCTATCGAGCGCTCTTTATTTATACTGTGGTGATCTCTTACACATATTTATTATTACATAGGTAAATTTATATATACATATCTATACACACATAAATACATACACATATACATACATACATATATACATACATACATACTTAGATAATATATTATACAATAACATACATTACAATAACAACATATCAAGTATTACATATTCATTTACTTACATTAAATACATACGAATACTTATAATAACAATGCACATACAGACAAACACATTTGGCGTAATATATTTATTATAAACCATCTTTGACTCGGCGCCCTCTCGCCCCGCGGCGCGCGATGTTTCTATGCGCGCGAGCAAGGCGCCCGGCGCTGGGACGCGCGGCCCGCGGCGAGCGCGCACCGCCAGTCCGCCGTTATCGATCTACGCGGAGCCCGTGTCGCTCTAAGCTTCACGCTTAATTGTTTAGCTAGCGCGTAAATAAGTTTTATGCATAGTGCTGCTTGTGCAATCTTTTCTTATATCTATTGTATCTATCACTATCGCTCTCCTTCTTTCTTAATAACGCAATAACTGCTTCTTTGTGTATGTTATGTTGTGCGTGTGTGTTTTGTAATAAACTTTTACGTAAGTGTATCAGAGTTAGTTATTTCTACTAGTTTAGTGACATTCTACAAACCTCACACCTAACACTATATTGGTGACCCCTGACTTCGGTTCACGATGAGTGAAGATAGTGATTCTACGGTGCGTACAGTGAAGTCACGAGAATATGGCGGCGCCGGAGGCGTTACTACGCGCCCTGTAAAGAAGATGCGCGCGTCAATAATAGACCGCCCCAGCGATGATTCGTCCGATGATGACATACCTCAAAAAACTAAAAATTCATCAGTTGCAAATCTTAAGGTACCTCCATTTTCTCCCGAAGATCCTGAAATATGGTTCGCTCTTTTAGAAGGACAACTAGAAAATTATGGTATTACGGACGACCATACGAGATATACGCAAGTTGTCATTAATTTGGATATGCACCATGCCAAAGCAGTTAAGGACGTAATCTTGGATCCCCCGCCAACAGGTCGGTACAATAAAATAAAAACGGAGCTAATTCGACGATTGTCAGCATCCCATGAGAAAAAGGTACAACAGTTACTTACACATGAGGAGCTCGGGGACCGTAAACCTTCGCAGTTCCTGCGTCACCTCCGAGATTTAGCTGGGCTGAATGTACCAGAGGACTTCATCCGGACAATTTGGTGCAACCGCCTCCCGACGAATATCCAAACAGTTCTGGCGTCGCAACCTACACATTCGCTCGAACAACTTGGAGACCTGGCAGACCGAATTCAGGAAGTTACATCGCCGTACCAGGTGGCATCTGTGGCGCCCAGCTCATCGTTTGCGAATCCTTCAAGTGAGATAGCGGAGCTAAAAAAAATGGTGCAAAATCTTGCTATCAAACTCGATGAGCACACCAAATCATCGCGTACTCCAGACCGCTCCCGTTCACGTCCTCGACAGCGCCGTGGATCCTTTAGCAACAATCGGTCACGCTCAGCTTCAAATTACCGTCGCTTCCCAGTATGCTGGTATCACTGGAAGTACGGCTCTAAGGCGAACAAATGTATGAAGCCGTGTGACTACAAGGCGGGAAACGGCGCGGGCACTCAGTAATGGCGGCTACCGACTGCCCTACATCTCCAGGTCGCCTCTTCGTAATGGACAACAATTCCAAAACGCAATTTCTGGTCGACACCGGCAGCGACCTTTGTGTTTTTCCTCGGTCCCGACTTCGTGAACGGCGAGCACCTACAACTTACCAGTTGACTGCAGCCAATGGGTCGACGATAAATACTTACGGTTATAAACATATGGACTTGAACCTGGGACTCCGACGCTCGTACATGTGGAACTTTGTAGTAGCAGACGTAACTAAACCTATTATTGGTGTAGATTTTTTGTGCCACTATAACCTTATTGTAGATTGTAAAAACCAAAGGCTTATAGATAATATGACTATGCTTTCTACCCCGGCTTCACCGGCTAATAATTTTAATAACATATCATCTGTAAAAGTTCTCACTGGCGATTCGCCTTATCATATTTTATTGTCACGGGAGTTTCCCGAAATCACTAAGCCGGCTGGTACACAAAAAACTATACTTCATAATACACAACATCATATACGTACCACACCCGGTCCCCCCGTTTCTGGTGCACCTAGACGATTGGCTCCAGATAAACTTTTAATTGCTAAAAAGGAGTTTGAGTCAATGTTAGCGAATGGAACAGCAAGACCCTCAGAGAGCGCCTGGGCGTCCCCATTACACCTGGCGCCGAAAAAAGACAACGGCTGGCGACCCTGCGGGGATTACAGGCTACTGAACGCTCGGACCATCCCTGACAAATACCCAATCAGACATATACACGACTTCTCACATAATATCTCGGGTTGTAAAATATTTAGTACGATTGACCTTGTAAAGGCATACAATCAGATACCGGTTTGTAAGGAGGACATCCCAAAGACGGCCATTACGACGCCCTTTGGTATGTTCGAATTCCCCTACATGACGTTTGGTTTGCGTAATGCAGCCCAAACGTTCCAACGTTTCGTAGATGAAATGATGCGTGGATTAGACTTCGTATATTGTTATTTGGATGACTTTGTTATTTTCAGTAAAGACGAGACACAGCATGCAGACCACCTACGCCAGGTATTCACCCGACTGCGAAATTACGGTATGGTTATAAATGTTTCGAAGTGTGTATTTGGGGCTTCATCGATAACCTTTCTGGGTTACCGTATATCTGAGAGCGGAACCTTACCACTTAATGAGAAAGTTAAAGCCATACGCGATTTTCCCCCACCAAAAGATGTCAGGTCGCTCAGACGGTTTTTGGGCATGACAAACTTTTATAGGCGATTCTTGCCTAATGCCGCCCAAATACAAGCGCCTCTGAACGATCTATTGGTGGGGGCAGTTAAAGGATCGACGCCTATAACCTTGAGCGATCAAGCTCTGAAGGCCTTTTCAGAGACCAAGGAAAGTCTTTCCAAGGCAGCACTTTTAGCGCACCCAGATTGTGGAGCGACGTTAGCCTTGGTAACGGATGCTTCCGATGTTGCTATTGGAGCCGTGTTACAGCAGCTCAAAGACCAGGTATGGGAACCGCTAGCTTTCTTTTCCCGCAGGTTAAGTTCAACACAGCAAAAATACTCACCGTATGACCGGGAACTGCTGGCGATTTATGAATCGATAAAATATTTCCGTCACATGCTTGAAGCAAGACACTTTGTTATCTACACCGATCATAAACCGATCAGTTACGCCTTTCGGGAACGGAAGAATAACTGCTCACCTAGACAATTTCGCCATCTGGATTACATATCCCAATTCACTACCGATATTAGACACATATCAGGCAAAAATAACGTTGTTGCTGATACTTTGTCCCGGGTAAGTGAATTGGGCACTCCAGTCTCTCTAGACAATCTTGCGCAAGCTCAAAAAATCGACGAGGAATTATGGAAATATCTGGCCGACACAAATACTTCTCTTCGTATCCAAAAGATGCAATATCCTGGGACTCAGATAACATTGTACTGTGACGTCAGCACAGTGACCCCTAGGCCTTTCGTACCGAAAAGCTTAAGGGAGCAGGTTTTCCAAAGTCTCCACTCACTTAGTCATCCTGGCACAAAAGCTTCTGTTAAATTGGTAGCCACAAGGTTCGTATGGCCAGGGATAAGACGGGATTGCCGCGAATGGGCGCGGGCATGCTTAGATTGTCAACGCGCAAAGGTCACTCGACATGTGTCCACTTCATGGGGCACTTTCGAGCTGCCTCGCACGCGCTTTCATTTCATACATATAGATATTATAGGCCCGCTACCAATTTCACAAGGACACAGGTATTGCCTAACTGCCATAGATCGGTTTACACGGTGGCCGGAAGTAATACCTATACCGGATATAACAGCAGAGACGGTGGCGAAAGCTTTGCTATATGGATGGATCTCGAGGTTTGGTTGTCCCACAGATGTAGTTACAGATCGTGGCCGCCAATTTGAATCGGCCCTCTTCCAACATTTGGGACGAATAGCAGGATTTCGTCATAGACGCACAACCGCCTATCATCCAGCGTGCAATGGGTTAGTGGAAAGATTCCACCGACAGCTTAAAGCGTCTATTGCTTGTCATGCTGGTGGGAATTGGACGGAAATATTGCCTCTCGTCCTACTTGGTATTCGCAGCGCCTTTAAAGAGGACTTGCAAACATCATCTGCAGAGTTGGTGTATGGCGAGCCGCTGAGGCTTCCCGGTGAATTTTTTGATACCACCGCGCCCTGTACATCTGACATATCAGAATTTGCAGCGCGGATAACATCATTCGCCGAGAAATTAAAACCTGTGCCTGCTTCTCGCCATAGCAAACAAAAGACGTTCGTTTTTAAAGACCTCAGCTCCGCGAAGTATGTGTTCTTACGTGAAGACGCTTCGCGAGCACCGCTACAACCGGCCTATACGGGTCCACATAGAGTGCTGGAAAAAGGCGACAAAGTTTATAAAATACGTGTGAAAAATAAACCTATTACTGTCACATTAGATCGCCTCAAACCAGCTTATACAGTAAGAGACGATGAGGACACAACAAAAAACACGGTTGAAACCATTCCACCTACGTTACCTCCACCTATCACGACGAGGACTACTGACACGACTACCAACGCTTCCCGCTCCAAGTCGCAAGAAAAGGTGACACGTTCCGGTAGACACGTACGTTTTCCGAACTATTATCGCCCCTAACCAGGTCTCTGGGGGGGAGTGGTGTGGTGATCTCTTACACATATTTATTATTACATAGGTAAATTTATATATACATATCTATACACACATAAATACATACACATATACATACATACATATATACATACATACATACTTAGATAATATATTATACAATAACATACATTACAATAACAACATATCAAGTATTACATATTCATTTACTTACATTAAATACATACGAATACTTATAATAACAATGCACATACAGACAAACACATTTGGCGTAATATATTTATTATAAACCATCTTTGACTCGGCGCCCTCTCGCCCCGCGGCGCGCGATGTTTCTATGCGCGCGAGCAAGGCGCCCGGCGCTGGGACGCGCGGCCCGCGGCGAGCGCGCACCGCCAGTCCGCCGTTATCGATCTACGCGGAGCCCGTGTCGCTCTAAGCTTCACGCTTAATTGTTTAGCTAGCGCGTAAATAAGTTTTATGCATAGTGCTGCTTGTGCAATCTTTTCTTATATCTATTGTATCTATCACTATCGCTCTCCTTCTTTCTTAATAACGCAATAACTGCTTCTTTGTGTATGTTGTGTTGTGCGTGTGTGTTTTGTAATAAACTTTTACGTAATTGTATCAGACTTAGTTATTTCTACTCGTTTAGTGACATTCTACAAACCTCACACCTAACCCTATAGTAACATCAATCAATTTTTAAACTGCATAAAAAGCACTCAAGTCTATTGGCATAAAAATATTTATTGTCAGTTCTAACTTAAAGCTCAATAATAAGGATAAATATAATCTGTTCTGGAAGTTTAGAATGTTTCACATAAAGCGAAAAACAAATACAAATATACACTCTTCAATTCATGTACAGTGTAACGCCATATCTGGAGCCGCTATAGCTAGTTGGTGTGCCGTGGGCCTGGCGGAGGGCACCGACTCGGTACAGCAGAAGAATAGAGCCAGGGGACCCGAGTACTTCTCCTCTGATATATTTGCTGGAATTGCTGGTCTAGTGCCTAAAAGAGAACAAAAAATTTAAGACATAATTATTTTTACATAACTGCCCTCGGAGGGTGGTATTGTTGATGGTATGGTAGGTGTACTATGTATTCAGCTAAATGATACTGTATTGAGTGAGTAATTGCCAGTTGTTATCAATAGGTAGCAGTTGTTAAATAGTTTAAAACATCTGAAAGACAGGCAAAATGTCATTATACAAAGTGTTTTCTGCAAAGGACCAGTAAAATTAACCACAATAAACTGATTTGATTTGTTCACCAGCTAGTATCTTCACCAATCTGCAACATAGTGGTGTATGATCCAACCCTTCCACTGTTATAGAAGCGATCTGTACCAAATAGGATTATACCCATGTACCGGGCCTATATGGTCGCATTCATGTACTGTTATATTCTGAGCTGAGACAACTCATAATCATAAAAATAACTAATTAGAGCATACTAAAGTTACACACAGACCATATTTATCTGAAAAATAATCTTCCATATCAGTTTCATCAGCATCGTCCAAGCAAATGACACTCTCGTCGAGTGTCTGGTCAGTCTGCGTGTGCGGGGGCACTAGAGCCATCATCTCCCAAATTGTGAGCCCCAGCGGCCAGATGTCTGTTTTGCTGCTAATTTCACCACCATGAATCACTTCTGGTGCACTCCACGCTTCTGTACCTGGAATATTTATCAAGTTGACAATAGAAATTTCTTTGTCTCTAAAGATAATCAAAGATATTGAAAAAAAATCCTGTGATCAATGTACAGTACATTTGTAGTGAAATTCAAAAGATATTTTACAATGGTAACTGTAATGTACATTGCCAATTAGCTTTATTTTTTTTAATAAATTAAAAATTTGCCACAGTCAATTTTGTAGTGTTTGTGTACCTACATTAGCCGCAAAACCCCATTAACAGAATTAAATGTAAAATGTTTTTTTTTTCAAAAATGACTATATTTTACTGTTATCTAATGGCTATTCAATAATTTAAAATAATTACCAAGATATAGGTTTGTAGTTTATAATCTTACCAAAGTAAACAGCATTCTTCTCAACTTTCTGCTTATCAAACACCCCATTTTCATCTAGTGGCAAGGTGACTCCAAAGTCACACAGCTTACAAACTGCAAAGTCTCCATTTACCAGCACATTGTAGGACTTTATGTCTCCATGCAGAATTTGCATCTTTGTGTGGAGGTAGTCTAAGGCACTCCCAATATCAGATGTTACCTGAAATATAGCAACTACAATTGAAAACAAATTCAATTTTGATTGTATTGAAGAATTGCTTGCTTAATTGCTTTTATTAATTTGCTTATTCTGGTGAGTTCAGTTTTGAATTCTAGGTATATATGTATTACCTCTTGCTATACTTTGAAGGAAAATATAGTGAGAAAACCTACATGCCTGCGAGTTCTAAAACATGTGTTCTCTAAAGTATGTGAAGTCCACCAATCCGTATTTGGCCACCCGATGGCCTAAACCTTGATAACCCCAGCACTGGGACAATAATGGGTTGTAGATGAAGCATGCAGTATTCATTTACACAAAATATGCATTATGTTTATAGCCTTTTAGAAAAATACCTTTAGCATTTGTTTGGGAGTAAAAGGTTCACAATTTTCTTCCACTCTCTTCTCAATCATGTCTCCCAGTGAGACGTCACAGGCCTCCATGCCCAAGTACAAGATTTTTGTTTTGCTGAAAGCTCGAAATCCAACAATATTGGGATGTGATATCTTCTGTAATATCTCAGCTTCAGCTTTGAGTCGGTCTGTATATACTCTATTTGGCTTTGATCTCTTATTGAGCATTTTAAGTGCCCACGGCGAGCGCATCTGACCAGCTCGGGGGGATCTCACTAGTTGCATCACAGACACTCCTAGACAGATAAACAAACGGAATGATATTTGTATACAAAATGCAAGTACCAAATGGACTAAGATGGAATACCATAAATAGCACTTTACACTTACAATGGTGTGAAACTCTTTCCAAAGAAGCAAACACTTCTGGACTCATATTTCTACTAGAATACGGAAGATAAGTGCTGCCATAGCTACCAGCTACTTTTTTTAACTAGAATTCTTCAACGTTTCACTCTTATGTCGCGTTTAAATTGTCTTAACAATCTTGCAAACTATAAACGTAAACAAATATTTTAAATAATAGCAATAAATTGTACCTGTTCCATATCCAAGTCGATTGAGAAAAGGTGAAGGAGGAATAGTTATTGTCTCATTTCCTCCAAATTCTCTGTGCTTAACGGGTGTTCGGAAATCTGCCATTGTAAATAAATGTAGAACTAGAACTTTTGTTTACACAATAGTCACAAACTTCTTTAAAACGTTTTTTAGACTCTTTCGCCTCTGTGTTGCAGCGAAGTTTCAGTGGATTCTGGCAAAGAAAATATAATCATTAATCTAGTGATTAATGATACACTACGTTTAAGTTGGATTGCATTTAAATTTAAATCCACAACGGAAGTTGTCACATCTGTCAAGTAGGTATGACGTTTCGTTCACAAATAAGAAAAATATTAATATTTATAGCAAAAATATTACATAGTATTTTTATTTGTTGTGGTTTATAGTTCGAAAATATAATAATGTGGTTTTATTAGGTATAATAATAAATCATAATTATGATTTAATAAGTCGCAAATTTAGTATAAAAGCTATGTTATAAAAAATACTTCATGTTCTAGCAACACAGGTCACATCGAAAACCGTTAGTAGACCGGTACTCGCTTAATACATGTGACGCCATCTTTTAACAATATCCTAAAACGCACTCAAATTATTTAAGTTTTAATTCAATTCAAATTTAATTTTAAACGATAGATTATGACATTATTTTAATGTTTTATAATAAATGTTATGAGTATATATAAGTAAATAGATATGATGAATATTTAATATTAACCTTAGCTAACACTGCTTGTGGCAAATAGACCGCGATGAAAATAATATATTGGCACCAAATGTACTTACTATCAAAGAATATTCAAGTAATTTACTTTTTAGGATTCCGTACCCGAAAGGTGTCAACGAAAACCTATTATTTTGAACGTAATTTAAAAATTCTAAATCTATGATTGTTACAGACGCTCCGCTTCCTGTACATATTATATAATTTATATTACCTACTGTTATCTATGCGCTCCGCTGTCTGTCACAGAGCACTCTATTTTACGAACCGTAATAGGTAGACACTTGGAAATTTTTACAGAGTATATAGACTTTAGTAGAGTACGCTATAACAAAAAAATAATAAAAAAAAAATAAAGTTAAATATTAAAGAGGGTCCTCATACAACACATGTTTATCCCACGTTTTTCTTTAAAGTGTGGTACTACGGAACCCTTTCTGTATACCTTTTTTTTATTTAACGAGCATAAAAATCTTTCAAAGATTCTCGTTACCTTCGGAGAGTTAGCGGGGTATGTGGGATTTCCACCCACTAAAAACACCTCGGAGGCCTTCTCAGTGCTTTACAGAAAACATGTCGGGAACTCTAGTCGATCTCACTACGCATGTTCCTAGCATTTGCCTTTTTC
>DWNK01000501.1:0-11446 GCA_018250315.1 Hyalothyrus neleus pemphigargyra | reverse complement strand
ATATTTAGATATAATTATCTTATTTTTAGATTTCTTATATATCTGAATACATAATAGGTATGGTGAGGTCTCATCGTATGACTTGATGGGCTAGTGATTCCTCTTAGGCCAGAGTCTACCATCAGTAAGTAGCTTTTTCGAGTTTCACTAGTGCGCTTAAGCGTCAAATAACCGTCGTCGCCAGTAGGCCAAAAGGCTAAGTGGCCTCTGAATGCACAGATAAGTAAAAGGTAAGTATGGTTCGTCCGAGGAGGTACCATCGCTATACCCATTGCTACCGTGAAGTATTTTCTCGTGTTCCAGTGGGCAGTTATGGCTCATACATGAGGTGACCATCATAGTCCCTTAGCCACGCATCTGTGATGACTGCTTACCATCAGATTATCATATAAGTCTGTATGCTCGTTTGCTATTTGAATATCATAAAAAAGTAGTTCTAACGTTCGAAGTATGTCGATATGAGAAATAAATGTGTAGTGTACGTAACCTAACGCGTTGAGCCGTCCAATATGGCCACTCGGCACTCTCGATAAACAATACAATTTTTAATTTCGCCACGGTGGGATAACTCGGAGATTCGCTCACTCTTTACTTTCGAAAATTAAAATCGTGTAGCAATTTTAAAAGAACGGATTTCAGTAACTCCTTTCCGTGTTGATACGGATGTTTTAGTTGAGTTGCAACGATTTTACAACCCTTTATAAAGTTATATTAAGTTTATACAAAGTTTTAAAAACAAAGATTTTACAAAGTTACTCTTAATACAGAACTAGGTGGCTGTCGATAGTTAAACATGCATTAAAAAGTACAGTTGTTACCTTTTCTGTCCTTATTTTATTCCTATCTTTTATTTATTAATTTTATTTATTTTATAGTGCTCTAAACATACCACGCAGTTGTTTCTTTGTGTAAGGTTCCGTTTCAATGATCATATTTTCATAGATGTTTTAGCATTTTATTTAAAATATCTTAAATCTTCTTGTTAAAAAAAATATGGGTCTGATTACATTAAAAAAATTATAACTTTATATCTCGTCCTTCTACATTCATTTACATTTCACATTAAAATAAAAGCTTCGATAATTTTTTTTCTGTTCATTTATTTACAATCAAACTTCATGTGCATGGAGTTTTCAGGCACTTATCGAGCTTGTCGCCTTTCCCATTTTGAAAGACCCTCGACCAGTACCCAAGTTTTGTTTAGTAGTACAAGTTTTGTTCGTTTTTGACTACTCGATCATCGAAAACGAAAACTTCTGACTCAATGAACGAGAGTCTCGTTCATTGAGTCGGTGGCTCTCTCAGCCAATAAAATAGCCGGAATCGAATGTGGATACGAAATAGTGTATCGAGCATTTTTCATTCCAACTCATACTAAAGAAATCCCAAAACAACAAATAATTATTGTATAGAACAACTTGACCAATTGAGCCCAAATTATTAAAGGTAAACTTAACCAAAATAAAAGAGAAGATTGCCTGTAATTTCTCTAATTACACAAAATTACTGTTAATTTTCATTAAAAATTCTATTCATAAACGCTCCTAACGGACCTAAATTAAATAATTAATATTCGGGGAACGTTATCCACGTGCTATTTAATTATAGCCGTGAGTTCGTATCTTTTACGGAGTTCATTATTAAAATGGTTGCCTTAAAATTTTTCACATCCGCTTTTTACATGTTTAAAACTGTTATATCGTCATCAACTTTTTTAGCACTGCTGGAGTCGGGTCTCCTCTCAGAATGAGAAGAGTTCGGCCATAGTCTGCCGCGCTGGCCAAGTGTGTATTGGTATCTTCACACACCTTTTGAGAACTTTTTTTAGGAACTTCAGTTATGTAGGTTTCTTTACAATATTTTCCTTAACTGTATGGCAAGTGATAATAACTTTAAATGCGCACATGATTTCGAAAAGTCAGAGGTGCCGGACCCGCCGGAGCGAGACCCCAATTCTCAACCACTAGGTTATCACTGCTATAATATACTTACGGGACTGTTATATTCTGTTATATACTTACTTACGGTTATTATAGTTATTTATTTTCAGCAGCCGAAATCTCACACACCATTGCATCTTCAGAAATAGTTGCGCTTAAAGAGCGTTCAATAAGTTCTGGATCGACATTTAATTTTGCAGTGTTTATTAGACATGTTTTCTTAGTAAGAAAATAAGAATACACCAATAATTAAAAAAGAGGGCTAGTAAATTATAAAATAGGACCAAATTTTAAAAAAAGAACGCTAGGTAGCGTCCAGTTAGTATTTCACCTGAACTCGCACAGATATTTTGCCATTCCTGAGGTCAAATGGTCACTTAATATCTCTTAACCGAGCCCTAACCTTACCTAGGTTCTAAAAGCTAATCTCTCAAACATAACTTAAGCCGACATCTGTTGTCTAAAACTTTGTCTTACATTATTATATTTAGATTTGACGCCAGCGTCGGCTTATGTAAATGTGACATGAAGGCGGTTGTTGAAAAATATTAAAACATTTGCTCATACACAAGAAAAATTGTACGACATTAACCCACAGGCGTGAGAGATTCGACAAACAAGGTCTGTAAACTGTAGATTGTAACATTTGCGTATGGAAACAGTATATTATTATGTTTGCTGGTAGTAAGGTTAAGGTAAGTAAGGTAAGTAAGGTTAAGGGTAGGTAGGTAAGTAAATAGTAACTTGTCGTGTACAGAACACGACAAGTCACAACTCTGGCTCTCAGTTGCACTAACCACAGAGGTTAGTGCTACTGAGAGCTAGAGCCCCTTTTCCCACCCTGCTCATCCTTCCCATCACACCCTTTGTTCTTCCAAGCCGGCGAGCATTGCCACCTCCTTCGGTGTTGCGAATGTTCTACTTACTATCAGGTATGACATCCGCCTCGTCGTTTAGCTTACACATAAAAAAATTAAATGTGATGAAAAGTAAGGGTTACAAACAGTTACAAATATTTCAATTCAATTCCAACACGTACTCGAACTTTTTTACTAATTACTCTCCCACGTGGAACCACACCCACCCCATTACACAAATCGGTAAGCCGTTTCTGAAATTAACAGGTATTAAACAGGCATTTATTTTTAATTTGTAATTTGTGCTTAGAAACGCGTTTTAAGATGTACACTAATCTTACTTAAAAATATTATGTGTACACGTTTAGTGATTTCACGATTTTATAGCATATAAATAATGTGAAAAGGACAATTTGGCTTAACGTCAATTTTTGTATGCTCCCCGTATATTGTTCAAGACACTAGTGACATTCGGTAAATTGCCTGAGTTAAGGTAAGCGTTCACTGGTCCATGTATCGCAGTTATGAGACGGGATTATCAAACATTATAATATAGTAAGTGAATTTTTAAATTATAAAAATGCCAATAGATGGCGATATTGCCAATACTGAATATTTTTTTCTACATGTTGAATATTTTATATCTTGCTCCAGGTTGCTTTGTTTGCTAATTAGTTTATAAATTATTAGATACCGTACCAAATTGCATCAAAATCGGTCCAGTTCATTTACGTCATTGGCCCACAAATTAACAGACTGTCTGTTATAGTTTTTTGAAGCAGCGGCGCTTTGAGAGTCCACTCGCCCAGATAATACATATTATGCATACCCATATGCCATACGCCAATAGAGGCACCGCAACGAGATGGAAAATATAGGAAGAGTGAGAAGAGGAGGAGTGTGAGGTGAGAGGAAATCGTGATCGTCTACCATTATAGACTCGGCCTAAGTGTGACCAGCCACCTGATGGCTAGCCAGTCAGATCACACGATGAGACATTACAACCACTGTAATAAAAATCCACCTGCATAGCAGTAATATGAACACAAAAACCGAGGGGTATGTAAAGGAATGTCACATATATGTATGTTGATAGAACCTCACTCATTTATTAAGGTAAATCTTATACCACTTTATTATTCACTTTACGTTTGCTCAAGATAGGTAAGTAAGTAATCTTTGAACTCCACATGTTCAAAAAAGTCAAAGTCGGCATTTTAAATTGACGTTGGCTTAATCTGATAGTCAATTTTTGTATTTAGGAAACCAAAGGAAAATTATTTCTAAATACAACTTAACCCTTTTTATGATATTCAAGTAGCAAACGAGCATGCAGGCCATCTGATATTAAATGGTAACTGCCGCCTGTATACAACTGTGACCAACTCCATAAAGAACAGGAGCCCTATCTGTACCCTTAGTATTATTTGCAATCAATAAATGCTCGATACACTATTTCGTATCGACTCCCGATTCCACCTATCTTATTGGTTGAGCGAGCCATGAACTTGATAAACGAGACGCTCTCAGCCAACCAAGAAGTGGGAATTGGAAGTTTTCTCGTTTTCGACGATCGAGTAGTCGAAAACGAGCAAAACTTATACTAAGGGTACTGGAGTCGATAACGGATGCGTTGTTGCTCCTGAGACTAAAATGTCTCGCCTCATGTATAATCCGGTACACACCTCTCCACTGAAACACAAAATTTGAGTTAAGTTAAAAAATTTGTAGTATTTATGTATTTATTTTTCTTTAAATTTATCACTTCAGTGTTGTAGCAAGTGATCGCTCACCTTTAAAACGTACGTGCCTTCATCTCCCAAAGACGGCTATACGTGAAACGAACAAACAGGCCGCGAGGAAAGACTTAATAGCATGGTTTATATTGTTTTATCATCATTATTAGTTACTTCTGCTTTACCGCATCCACTTTCACAATATCACATCCTTGCATATAACATTTAAATTACGAATGTTAACTTCATCCACGAAAAACTTTGGTATTAAGCTGGCAGTACCACAGTATCATCAAGAGTGGTATAAAAAGAGCTCTCTTTTATGGCCGGCGATGTATTGACGATCTCTTTAGTGTTGCAAGTGTTTATAGGAAGCGGTGATTACTTACCATCAGGTGGTCCGTCTGCCTCTTCGTTTGGCTAACATATACAAAAAACCTTTTAAGAATTATCAGACCACGATAAACTACCCAAATCAATAAAAAATACATTTTTTTATTAAAATATCCCTATAACATTTATTCCCGTATTATTCCTATGAACATTTGCAACACTAGAGGTGTCGCCATTGCTAGCCGGCTTTAAACGGATAAGGGATGTGATGGGATGGAAAGAACGGGAATAGTGGGAAGAGGGACTCTGGCTCTCAGGCGCACTACTGGAACACAACAAGTTGCTATTGACATTAGACTCCAGCCTGAGGGTGGTCACACGATGCGACCTTACGACCAACTTAATGGGATGCAAGTTATAAAACCGGCACCCTGTATAGAGTAGGCACGTAATATTCCTAATATTCTTTGTACACTCTAAAAACGCAAGGTGTCGAGTTTGTTAGAATGTTATATTGTAACAAACTCGACACATTTATCCGAAATTCTTTACTTTGGCCTTCGTGACACAATACTGTTTACTAAAACATTTGTCACAGAAAAGGCTTTTTATCTGTCAAGCACCATTAGCCCTGTAGTCTAATGTTTTAACGATTCGTCTGTTATATACAGAAAATGTTTGTTTACCAATATTTATTGAAGAACTACTTTTTTAGGGTTTCGTACCCGAAGAGTGTCGACGAAACCCTATTAGTGAGGCTCCGCTGTCTGTCCGTCCGTCCGTCTGTCACAGGCTTCTATCTTACGAACCGTAATAGGTAGAACTTTGAATTTTTTTCACTTTGCGTATTATTGGCCGGAATAACAACAACTAATTCAAAATGAAAATAATGTTACAATTTAAAGAACATTGTTGCATAATCTTTTCGTGCCAAGCAAACTCCGAAACGCGTTTGACATTTGATTTGACTTGTCAAAAATTGTGAATTATAGAATATTGTTTATTGTTTGAATTCATAATGTTTATAAACTCAATATTGTATCAGGTGTATAACAGAGTTGTGGATTATAAGTGCGGTGAAATGTTACATGAAATGAATGTAGTGTGACCATACAATATAGGTATAGTTCTTTTTATATTGTTCGGTGGTATGGAACCCTCGGTGTGCGAGTACGAGTCGCGCTTGGCTGGTTTTTTATTAATTACTTTACTCCGAGTAGCCATTCAATCTATAAGCAATGATAGTCGCGTTGAGAATTACGAACTCACTGAGAATCCATACCTCAGAGCTCATTTACATGAGATCTTCCCATCTCTTAAATACCTTACCCCTCTTTATAGTACAATACAATACAATATGTTTTATTGCGCACACCAAGAAATACAGGGATAAAACATGACAAACGAGAGAAAGAAAATATACACAAAGTAGTAGTATTACCTTTTATCAACACATTAAATGATGTGAATTTATTCATACACCTAAATGAAGCCAGTGCTTGTTAAGGAGAAACAAACAAAAATTGTGAAAATGTCAAGTATCTACTATTACGGTTTAGCAGTGTGACAGTAGAATCTCATTAAAAGGGTTCCGTCGGCACCATTTGGGTACAGAACCCTAAAAAATGGCGTATGTCTTACCGTATCTTGTTTTCTCTATTTATTTAGTTAGATATAATATAATATCAAACTGATCGAAGACTTGATGCCGCTCCCTAGGCATGATTAAACTGGCGGGAGATTTTTGAAATAAAATTTTCTTGCGCAAAAAGCTTCTAAAACTTTTAACCAATAGTTTCCTCTAACTACAATGAACTATCCGATTGTTCGCTTTGTGTTGCCCATCAAAAGCTTAAGTAGCTCAGTAAATAAACAAAGTTGCATTGAATGTTCTGCAAAGCGGATTTTCTCTCCAACTTAAAAACGACAAACGAATTGAGCGAACATTCTTGCTTGTAAAATAAAAGTAGCAAAAAATATATGGATAAAAATAAAATGTTAATTTGTTATTAACGGTCATGTACACTTGTTAACTTAATGAACAGGAATCGTACCTGGGCCCTTATTCGCTATGACACACGAGATTAATTGCCGAAAACATGAGACGTCAAAACGTGCTCGAAACTTAAACATGGTTCATTATTCGTAGTTCAAATCATTCTCGTAACGCAAAAATTTACATTGCTACATAGAATACCATTCAACAAATATTACAAGAGAAAACTTAACGCGGCTGCGTTACGAACCTAGTTTGTCATAGCGAATAAGGGCCCGGAACTTGATCACGGATTCTTTTTAATGATATTGAAGTAGTAACAAGTATGTAAGTATGCATCCCACTGCAGTGATCACTGCCGCCCATAGACATCTATAACCAACTCCAGCATGGTTGACTGGAAGAAATAAAGCGACGGAAAAAACTCTTGATACTCTTTTTTACTCAGATCACAGCTTTGTTCGCGTCAATAAAAATCCCAAACCTTTTGCACTAATCTTAAATTTCACTTACATATTATCATAATGACTTCAAGCAAATGTGTTGGTTTTTAAAGTATATAACAGTAGCACTTCATCGGTCGTTTAAATTAGATCTTTCCATCCCTTAAAAGCCTTATAACGTTGGAATTAGAAAGTTATTATACTTATATTTCAACATAAAACTCTCTTTTCTAAATACACTTACATATCCAGGCGCGCTTAGATTAATCTCGAAAACTCTTTGTACAAAACCATTTGACGAAATGGATATCCCTTTCATAAATATGGAAGCCACTTTGGCAAGTTCAAATCGAGTTCGACTTTCGGCGAAAGTTTTGAAGTAAATTTCAATACCACATTTTCACATCAGCAAGGATAATATGCCACATTACAAGAATTCCACGCATTATAACTTCTAACTCAAACCTCGATTATGCAAACAGTCTTAAGACTAAACTTATGTTACTCAAAAGTATATTCAATGTGTGATACACACGGTTGGCCCCGTTAGCTAAAACTTATTTAGTACAAATAGTTTAATAAAACTTCTAAACTGGTATACAATTTTGCGGTGATGAAGAAACGGCAAGAAGCTTCATAACATGCAACACTCAGTTAAGACTTTCTTTACTATACATATATATTAAAAATAATTTAATATTTTTATAAAAAAAAATATTTTTTTGAAGTATTTTCAACATTTACTTATTAAACGTTATTGCAATGTCATAAAAAAATTGGCCATACTCCAAGCGCAGCTTAGACTTATGTATGAATGAAAAATCTAATATTTTCAAATGTTAGTCAAACTTTGAGCCCGTGTATCATACGTAAGGTTACAGGGGTGATTTGGCTTAATGCTTTTCAAAACTTTCCCAACTTTTAGGGGCTTAAGATTTCATTTCTCTGTGGCAGATTGATAGATGGATTTACAGTTAGTTGCCTGCTTTTATTTTACTTGGGTAATTAATTAATTTCGAAGCTAATATAACTTTGTATAAATATACCTGATTTATTTATATAACACCGATCAATACAGGCTAAACCAATAGGGAAATTAAATAATAAAGGCATTTAAAAAGCCGCAACTTATAATATGAAATTTCTTTAGAAATAGAAAAGTTAAATATTGCTGTTATAGCTAAACTACTACTACCTACTATTAAATTAAATACTAAATATTTACTCAAAACATTCTTCTGGAAATGTCATCAAAAAATTAAGTAGAAACATACTCCAGTCATTGATAATAATCATCTGGATAAGTTCGATGGAGATGATTAAAATGTGAATTATAAGTGGTCTTTAACAAAGGAATACCAACACCATCTACTGCGTTATTTCAAATGGTCTTTGTTTCAAAATTAGAAAGAACGTCATGAATCTAATCCGTCACATGGTTGCCGTTAAATCAAGTCTGTTGTAATTTTTTTTATGTTTATGCGTATAGAATAGGCAGGTGGACCACCTATTGGTAAGTACTCACCGCCACCTGTGAACAGAGAAGTCTTCAACGCTACCGCGGCTTTGAAGAAAAAGACGGGATGTGATGTTATGGTTTCGTTACGCCAAGCTTACATGAAGCAGCAACGTTTTAAGACTATGGGTTCTTATATTATGGAGCCCTGAGGAAATGCCGACAGCGGCACCGCAACAGGATCGGTGTGAAGAGGAAATCAGACTCTCAGGCGTACCTATTACTGAACCACGACAAGCCGCTATTGATGGTAAACCTGAGATGACCGACGATAAAACCTTACCAGGAAGCCACGACTCTTATACAAGTACAAATTTACTCAACGCAAGAAAATAATTTGTTAAACATTACTTTCCAGTCGAGTTCCTGCTGTCTTTTGCAGATACAATGTTTTATTTGCGTAATATCCGAAGAAAATTCGTTTATAAACTTATTGCATATGTCGGAGAAGCCCTAGAGCTAAACAATTTAATGTAACTGAAACGGATTCTTTCTTTGCTACCAAAGACATTGAAATATAATAATGTCGCTTCTTTTCTCACTCTTTCCAAGTTTGTAGGGTTTGAGGGTTCCGCAAAGAATGAAAAAAAAATTAGTAATAAATCAACCTATTAGTCCTGTTACTTTATGTGTCAATATAGTACTAAAATTTATATGTAAGCTACTAAAGTCAAAAGCCTTAGATATCATCAAAAACACTCCTTCTGGTAAGCCTTAAATATAGTCAATCTAAATCGGTTTAAACAATTATAATGTTGTTAGGTTTTGAAATTTTGTGAACTTTGTAATTTTTTTATGTGGGAAAACAGCATCTCAGCTCGATTTATTATTAGCCTCGCTTCATTTTCATCGACTTCGAGACGTCTATTTTATTTGAAAATTTGCATATGTATTAAAAACCATAATAAAACATATTATTACTCTAGGCGACTAGGATTTGATGATGCATTTTATGCAAATGCGACAAAAAGAAAACCACCGAAGTTTTTTAAATATTCGAACAATTTTATTATACGATTATATCATAACAGTCATCATCAACATTATGAGTTAGGGTTTTTGCTTTGAAATATAAATTTAAAACCCATTTTATAGTGTTTGTCTATTTAAAGCACAGATCAATAAGCCTAATTTAAAGTCACAAAAAATAAATGTTCCATAACTCTAAATTGTCATTTGCAATAACTTTATTTTATTATTCGCGGATATAGCAGCGTTAATGGCTCGTAATGCTTGTTCAGCAAAATGATAAGCTAAAACAACCGCCGATACATCGTACTAAATTCTACAGAAATATCCCGATTCATACGACTATTTTCAATTAATAGTGTGTTTAAAGGGGACGTCTTGAGGCCTGTTTTATTGTGACTCCTTTGAAAAAGTCATGGAAAGAGAAATTTTACAAAATCGTAGCTTGGTAAAGGTTTAACATATATAGTAACGTAATGTATATTGCTCATCTCGTCCTTGTTACCATGGTACGATATAATTAGAAACTATCGATAACGACATTGAATAATTTGATACAATAATAGATACATTGATAGAAACAGTTAATGTATTTCATCGCTAGATTGCGCTACTAGTAAAGTGGCGTAAAGGACAAACTAGAGGGCGTTGCAAAACTGTACTCTGAAGATTGAGATTTCTTGTAGACTACTATATGTAGCTGGTATGACTGAAATGAATTCATACTTACCTGGCGTAGGGGACACCGTGATCACGAAGGCGGTTCCCCCAGGGCGAGGCCGGGTCATTGCACTCCGACCTGGTTGACCCCTGTGATTACCCCTAATGTGGGTAACTCGGACGCGTAATTTTTGGTAGTAGGGACTGCGTACGCGCTGTCCCTTTTATAATAAAAAATTGAAAATACACTTAAACCGACGAAATGCGACTCGAACTCGTAGGGTTCCGTTCCACCGAGCACACGCATTTTTTGTAACATTTACATTAATTATATCCACAATATGTTATCACCTGATAGGCTGATACCGTCTTCTTTAAAAACAGTTGCGACAATATGTCAAGCTGACAAGTCAAATCAAATGTCAAACGCGTTCGGATTTTATACGTAAAGATTATGCCACAATCCCTTTTTGTTATATTCTGTTGCCCAATTTTTATTCTTATTATTTGTTGTTATAGCGGAGATAGTCATATGTATAACGTAAAAATATCGGCGGAGTCTGTGTAATAGTCCCGTTGGCAATTCATTCATATAAACTGATATTATATGAATGCTCGTCGATTCGTCAGAAGTGCTCAATATCGACGAAATTATCGTATGATTCGACATTAATTGAAATCTGAATTACCAGTGCTTGAGTAAGGAACCCTAAAAGAAACGTTAACATCGATTTGTATCAGTTTCGTATGAATGCTCATCGAATCGTCCGAAGCGCTCAATATCGACGAAATTATCGTATGATTCGACATTAATTGAAATCCGAGGTGCCGGTGCTACAATGTGTGATTAATTCAATTGTTCTGCATTTCAGGTGTTCGAGATACAATAAAATTAATGGATGTCGCAATGACAAAGGGACGTGATTGCGCGGAAATATACCTACTAACGAATGATAGCGTCTATATACTCGTACATTTTATATTATTTTTTTTACG
>DWNK01000500.1:0-11448 GCA_018250315.1 Hyalothyrus neleus pemphigargyra | reverse complement strand
TTCTTTATTGTACCATACATATTGTATAAGAACAAAAGGCGGACTTAATGCTTAAAGCATTCTCTGCCAGTCAACCTAGCTAAAATAGCTAGTATTTTATAAAACAAATCTAGTTTAATTGAAGAGGCAATCCGTAATTCGGTGAGGTGGAAATATTTGCATATTGCTACACTTGCGAAACTGGTTTGTTCGGTTTACACGCAGTTCCCACGGGCGATAATGCATATGATACACATCTGAATGGCAACTAGTGCTCGAATTAATTATAAAATAAATAAAAATATAAAAGCGATGGATCGAAAAATACAGGATTAGTTTCATTATAAAATTTTACATTAATTAAGAAAACTATTACTTACAATCAAGTGATTAAAAATTGCGGTCTCACGACGCGAGGTTGGTATCTTAGGCGCTATGATTTTTCAAAATTTTGTAGGTATTAAAAAACGGAATATTGTGAAGAACCCATACGTTACAGCTACAATTACTTCAAATTATTTTAAAGGTATAAGTGGTCTACTAGTCCATACTTGGCCGGCGTGATAGACTTCAGTCTAATCAGGCAGCATTTTAGTCTCGATATTTTTAATGCAGACCGAGTCGCGCGCTGTAGCTAGTGTTGATATTTATAGCTTCTTTGTTGAAATATTTTTATGACAAGAATGAAGGCACCTATTAAGTATTGTCTTTAACAGATAACAAAAGAAAATCGAATCACCATAAACAAACTACTTCAGTTTTAATACACGATTTATAGACACGACAAAAGCTCCCGAATCGTGCTAAAACAGAAACAAAAACAACAATATCTTGTCTACAACCATTAAAATTCTTATGTCTCCATCAATCGTTAATGGCGTGAACAATAAAACGATTCGAAGTCACAACAAACAAATCGATCCGTTATTAATTGGTCGGCAACACACGTGCATGCACACATACGTGAGTGCACGTACGGGGGTACAGTTACGCAACCGGATGGTATATGGTACCGTCGGTATGGTTCGCTACTTTAATTATATACATACAATAACAACATTATTATTGTCCCACTGGGAGATGGGACCAGTGGAAAAAGGGATAAGAACTGCTACCTCTGACTTCGAAGATCGCGGTTCGAATCCTAAGAAATCTTCTCTAATAAGTCATGTGAAGAAAAACATTGTTAGGACTTAACTTAGGTACTTAACTTTAACCATATGTTCTCAAGAATGTGTAAAGTTTTTTCAATTCCCTGTTACATCTTTAGGATTGTGACTTTTTATGACCAAGGAAGCGATATAACGAATATGGGTCTAAAATACCGATGGCCGATTGTTAAAATTATGCGAATAATCCATTTATTCGAATAACAATTGATATTATTTGAATAATCAATTTATTCGAATAACAACAAGTATTCAACATAACAACAGTAAGAACATTGACATTATTCGAATACATTTTCTTGTGTCGATTGTTATTTTTTCCAACAATCGCCCATCGCTAGTCTAGAATACTAGGTCATGTGAAGTTACTATGTAATAAGACTATGTTATGCATTAAGCATTTGATTTTTGTTTCAATATCATAAAAAAATGTTCTCATAGATTTTTTCGTAATGCATTATGCAGTTTTTACGACATCGCATAAAGTCACGCCTCTTCAGTACTAATAAAATGTAACGACTACTACCACAGTGCCATTTCCTTTCCCAAGACTCTGTTGACCCATATTCATGAATTCTTTTCTAACAAAATAATCATACACATTGATTCGTCAATGCTTGACCAATCGTTTTTATGACGACCCCGGTCAGCGCGTACCCATAATGGCGGGTCTTTTATTGCTAGTGTCAAAAAGCCACCCTTTCAATATTACTTTCACACGTTCTAAAACGTGGATTTCGTGGAGTAAAGCGGTCAGGTCGTAAAGTTTGTTAGTAAAATATATTTACGCATCGTAAGAACTCCGCATAATAATATCGTAAGAGTAATATTTATGTAAAAAATCATCTTGTGGCGTACCGTCCTTGCTTTGTAACAATAAAAATTGTTGGCTCAAATTCGTGATTTACTGGACCGATTCCACGAATGCATTGTAAAAAATCTCATGACTTAATCCACGAAAATATTCTGTCACGTAATTACCTAGCAACGTAGTGAAGCAGTAGTTTTTCTAGATAACCATGGCGATATTTACGACTTTAAGGACAGGTTTAAAATACTAATCTATCAGTTCCCACTTGGGTGGTCCTGGTGCTCTCCCACCTTCCACGGTTGAATCAGATTAAACTTTTTATGAGCGCCTCGGTGAACTATTACAAAAGTGTTATGAAAATCCAACAAATTGTTTCAAAAACGTGTTCGCGTTTTTGATTTTTTGTAGCGCTAACGATACAGAGATGGGTTTTTTCACATTTTTTTATAATCCTGCACTTAACTTTAAAATATTTGCCTAAATGAGGAAACTCTTAAGTAGCCTTTAGGGAAAAGTGGCAAATGGCACAGCGGCGTCACAGATCAAACAGACCCATTACGAAACATCAAGCAAGCTTTTGCCGCACTCAAGATAAGCTGTTATCTTTAGCACTATGTCCCTTCGGAAAGCAATGTCAAGAGGCCATAAACGAGTACCGTAGCACCGTTTAAAATGACACAGTAAGATGAGCACGTAACGCGAGACGCGACGCACTCATCAGGGCGAGAGAGAGTGGCTAATCCAGGCCAGATGTGTGCACATATGTCCCGGACTTCTAAACCACTACACCGATTATAATTGCCCAAATAGCTGCATCTGCCAAATGTTGTCTTGCAACTCGGTTGTCTGTCGAAATTAATAAAATTAAGGTGTTTATATGTTATGTCAGACAAAATTTATTTTAACTTATGATTGTTCACGGCCTTTTCTTTACCTAGTTTTTACCCCAAATTTACGTAAAATGTCTATCTAATTGCAAACTTGCATAATAATCTTTCAATATAGTATTATAGCTAATATTAAAGGACTATATCGATCCAATATTTTGAAATTATTTACAATGACTTTGGCACATAATAGACTATATTTATATTAATATGCTTTAAATCAGTATTCGGTTTCTATCAAATCCCTATGCAAGAACGAAATACTGTCTCAGAATGTAATGCATACTTATTGTCCATTGTCTACAGTCTACAATATGAATGACCACTGACACAGAATACTAAGTGGGACTGTACTGAATATAATTTCATTAATTTACTTAACAATGGCGCACTCTTAGCAGAAACGTCTAAATAGACCATTTAAAAACGGGATTACACAACACATTCCGTGGGTCTGCACATGCACGGTTTAACATGAAACGCGAATTCGTTATACACGAAGCTTATCTTGAGAAAGGTGGTATGAACCTGTTGTAGATATTAGCATAGTCTATTGTGTTATTTGTGTTATAATATTCCACATATTCATGGGTAAACATACACCGGTCTTTGTGTTCATTGTTCGTGTAATACTTAGCAGCTCGCCCCTCTGTGATCTCATCTTTTCGTGCCATTGTAGTGGACAATGCGGGATCTAGTAGCTGCGCTTCCAAATTTGGTCCAGAGGTCATTCTCAGTAACCTTAGGTCACATCTCACAATGCGCTACACCGTCTGTTCAGTTGAGAAAACCAATGTTTGCTTCTATGGTCCAGTCTTCATCAATACCAGTCTCAAGACTAGTTTGTTTTCGATTGTTGTCGTGTATTGTGGACATCTCAGAACAATGCGAGATGAACAATGGTGATATTGTTCTTCAGAGTTATTTAGCTACCGTTTCGGCCGTTACGCGTTTTAAGTATTATCGATCTCTTTGTTCCGAATTTATGGTGCTATTACGGCTCCAGTTTCAACAGAATTTGAATATTAACTATCATGGGAACGGGGTTGCGTGACCGATCTAATATTTTAACGATCGTTGCCCACTATAATTTATCCTTTTTGTAATTTTTCGAGTCCTTATTTTTGTTTCATCTCTTGTAAATTGCTGTTGAATGATGGAACGTTTCTAAGGCGTAGCTCAAGTGGCTTGCTAGATCATAAGTCAATCTCAGTTTCAATCTTCTGAACTAACCAGCCATGGACGTCGAGATGATCGATTATTCTATCGACTCAATAATATTGTTACAGCTCGCGCCTTAGAAGAAGCTACACTTAAATTGCGGTTGTTGCAATTTGTTTTTTAGTTTTGTTAGATTGCCAACTAACTAGAAATTAGAAAAAAATAGTACCATAACAAAATCCAGTTATTTCTTAGTCATCATTTAGAATTTGAATGACTTTAAGTTCAAAATCCTAAGCATTCTATTAATCTTCAAATGTAAATCATTAAATTTCCATTTCGGTCCAGTTCTATGGAGCGGTCAGGTAGCAATCTCATTGCTACAAGATCTTCATGAAAGATGCACACAGACATCCCTCATTTATTTATCGTTTATTGGCGCGTGGTCCCAGCATCCGCGTGGCTCGGTAGCAGCAAATTTGATTTATGTTTATCGTTGACGTAAAGTGAGGATGCGGTTCACTGTCTTGATTGCGCCGCGTTTCCAGACGCATCTTCTGCAATAATTTAAAATGCTTTACTGAGCTCTGGTGGCGTGTTTTAACCTTCAAGAAAATAAATGTTACTTTCCAACTTAAATGAGTCTCGCTTATCTCTAACGATCAGCACTTTATTGTTTCAAAATATATGTTAAAACACAATATTTTCTCAAAATGACTAATTTTACCTATGCCAATAGATATCGTATTTCAGATTGCTAATGGACCTAAAACATAAAACCATACCAAAATTTCAATTACCCCTCTTCTTAACCTAATGGCTTTAAAACATAAAAGCCTCATAAAATTGCGTTCAAAAAACAAAAACTCAATAATACTATCTAGATCAATTTTTATTGTATCGGAAATATTTTCCAAAGAATGGATGGCCCCTAAAAGCAATAAATATGGTCCTTTGGCGCATTCCTAAAAGCATGGCGAGTATCAGAGCATATGTACCATAATGTAGATCGGAAGATAGTCTACGGTAGCTGGCTGTAAACGACCCATCGATGATAGTTCAAGTGGCCGATAATGTCGGCGCTTTGATCGCTTCGGGTGCGCATTTAACCCTTTGATAAAGCCGCCCGGGTGTGCTTTATTAGCCATTCATTAGGGTCCTTTATACCCAGTGTTTACTGTTCGGAGATGTACGCTGAGAAACATTTTAATAACTCCTTCGTGGAACACTGCATTTTACTGTTAATTGACAATCTAGCGCGTTCCTGCTACATTTCGTTTGTTTGATACTCTGTGTGGTTTTGTTGAAGAATTTATGTAATCTGTACATGTACGTTGAAATACAAAAAACCCAAGCACATTGGCGTAGGGCGAGTTAACAGAGCGTAGCGAATCATGTATTGCAATTGTACAGCCTAATATTTCGCTCATAAGAAATTAAAGATTGGAACAATTTACTGTATTATCAATTTATAAATCTCCCAAAATATTTACGATAAATTTGAAAGCGGATATTGGTGCAACTTATAAATAGATTATGTATTAGTACCGAAGTAATTTACTAAGATAGTGTTCTAATTATCAATTTCATTACAATTACTGTAAAAGTAGCCATTACTTTCACAATGTACAGTTTCTTAGATCTGATAAGTTGATAATTCTGTGGATAACTGGACAGACTGAAGCTGATCTATAAATACTATCTACGTGTAATTGGTTTCAATCTGGTATTACAAAAAATATGCAGCATTTTTTAAATTCTGTTTTGATGTAAGTAAATAAAAAATAATTAATGTCATCTTGAGTGCCCAAACGCGAAAGATAAAAGATAATGTAGGTATGTTGTACCTTCCTATATAATCTCGTTGAAGTCCATAACACATGAGTATCAATTCCAAGAAACCAGACCCAACCACCGCAGTTTCCTCACGAAACAGAATCATCGTTAGATCTCGACCACCGAGCTAGGTTGTACCTAGACCAGTCAACGTTCGCGGAGGGTGAACGCCCTACCCGCAGGATCGGTTAGATACGTGTGACGGATGCGAGATTAAAATATTCTTCACAAAATTATATCGAGCCTAGCTACTCCGCAAAAACTAGAACTAACGTGTAATGGAAGTGCGAATCTGTACCCTTAGTATGAGTTGCAATCAACAATTGCTCGATAAACTATTTCGTATCGAGTCCCGATTCCGCTTATTTTATTGGCTGAGCGAGAACGATGAACGAGACGCTGAGATCCAATCAAAGAGTCGGCATGTGAGTTTTTGTTTTCGATGATCGAGTAGTCGAAAACGAGCAAAATGTACTAAATACTGATGATGTACGAAGTCAAACTGTTCGTCGTCAACCCATTACTATCCCACTACTGGGTGTCAGAATGGGAAGAATAAGGTTGTCTTCCACGCTGACCAAAAGTGGATTGGTAGACTTCTCAAACCTTGAAGAACATTTTGTAGAACTCGCGAATGTCACTTCGATGCGAAGTTCATTTACCGTTAGAGTGACTGATAATATAATTAATTTGTAAAACACACATGGTGTAAGAAGTATCAGAGGTCCCATCGTAAGACCTGACTGGCTTGCGCCCCGCCCCCAAGCCGGAGTCTACCGTCAATAGCAAATTGTCCTGTTCCTGTAGTGCGCCTGAGAGCCAGATACCCTCTTCCCATTCGTATTCCTTTCAAAACGTAGCATTGGCGACTCTTCTAGTGTTGTAAATGTGGCGGTGGTGACTCGCCTCATTGCCAGGCATAAACATAAAATCTCAAAGCTATTAGTGGCGTAACCATCACTGGGTTTCATCTTTCAATTTGCATTTACCAGCAACCCAAATTCTTCCAATGCTGTTTCCAATCCATCTCAGCTAATCGTCCTGGTAATGATGATCAATCTGAACCAACAGACATCAAACAGGGGTCGTATGAATAATTCCCGACCGTGCGTTGACCTTCGTCCATATTCCGAACCTAACCGAACGGAGTGACCCGCGCCGATTTTATTTCGGTTTTATTGCCCGAATCACGTGATAAATAAAATGCATACTGAATTACTGATGTGTTCGTACAGCCGAATCTTTTATCAGCGCGGACAAAGTAATGATTGATATAGATAGTTACCTGACCTGTCAGGGCGTTCTGAGGTCATTACTGAGCTAGACCGAGTGTTCAGTACCCTTAGTACAAGTTTTGCTCGTTTTCGACTACTCGATCACCGAAAAAATACGGTTATTTGATTGGATGAGAGCGTCTCGTTCATCGAGGCGATGACTCTGTCAGCCTATAAAATAAGCGGAATCGGGACTCGATATGAAATAATGAATCGAGCACATTTTGATTGCAACTCATAGTAGTTGTTACAGTGCATGTGTGCACATGCATGTGTAGAGTACATGAAGTGATCCTAATTCGCAAACACCCTAAAAATGTCATCTAGTACGCATGTGACAGTTGTGACTACGCCAAGCTTTAGGTGTGGCAAGAGACCCGTGCCCACCAGTGGGATTTACATACTCTAAAGATATAAGAAAAAGAAACCCAAAAGAAATAAAAAACAAAATAACTTGCCGCCGGATTGTTTTCGTTCTTATACCCACTCGTAGAAATAATCGAAGGCTATGAATTCACATATCATAATACTAATGTCTCCTTTTTTAACTTTACGATACTATGTCAAGATACTATATCATATGTTCATATATCAATAATTAAAAACCAGATATTTCCTTGCAATTGAGGGCGAGTGCACAAGGTTGCGTCCTACGTATCGTATGCCTTTAAAGCAAACTTGTAATATGCCACGGCAACAGTTTCCATATTTACAGTATTGCACTTTTTGCAGACGTGAAGGGAACGACCTTGTTTACGCTTTGAGATAGAGACCGGATAGGGATATGCAGTTCACACAGAAATTAATAATATGAAATGACTTTGTAAGATATACACTGTGATAACTAATGTAAACAAAATTACTGTGATTTGTTCTTGATAATTTAAACATAATTATCATCTTATTACTGTCCCAGTGTTTCAGATATGAGGGTTTCGACCTACTACGTTTTTAAAATTTTACCCACCTTATGTTGGTTCATAGTGAGATGTATCATTGGTTCCATATTGTCGACTTTATGTAGATAAACAAAGAAATAGTCATTCCAAAAAATCATAAATTTATAAAACATATTTTTGCTTCCAAAAAATCCCCCGAGGGTTGATGCCCCCTAACACGATTTTTTTTTAAACATTAAGCCAAATTATTTTTTTTAAGATTAATTTTAAAGTCTATATTTCGAACTCAAACCTCATTCACATCAAAATTCGCACTTTCCGCCTCACGTGCACATAAACATTATTCAGTCACCACTGCAACCACCAATCCGCCACGCAACAATGGCGTCTCACTTACTTTCACAATTACGTGTACACCGACACCAGTTTCTAAACTTATCAGTTCTTGTTACCACGCGACTTATAGCGCTATATTTATACAATGCAATATTTATTCTACATCGATATCAAGCCGTTGTTTTTCCATTAGGCTCTGTCCTGACTGAATGAGAACCATAAGACCATCATCACACTAACCAAATGCGCATTAATAGAATTCGCAGGTAGGTTTCCTGTACCCTTAGTACAAGTTTTGCTCGTTTTCGACTACTCGATTATCGAAAACGAAAACTTTTCCACTCTTTGATTGGATGAGAAAGTCTCGTTCATCGAGTTGATTGACTCGCTCAGCCAATAACATAGCGGAATTGGGAGTTGATACGTAATAGTGTATCGAGCATTTGTTGATTGCAACTCATACTAGGGTAATGTTTTTATACAAGCAAGTATAGGGATTCTAATTTAGAACTAAACGTTAAAAACGTTTTCACTGTTCACTGGACTGTAACGACATTGACAAGCCTACTTTATCGGTCGATCTATCAATCAAGCTTGATTTTGTCAAGAGCACGCAAGCCTCTATGTCCCCACCGAACATGTTTAAACAACTATGCAGTATAGACGTGGACATTTCACTGATCACTTTACTCCAAGTTTCTCATACCAGAGTACCGGTTACCTGCACTAGTGCAACGTGATGTAGTATATCGTCATGTACTAGAAGGATGCAGGTAATTGAATCGGCGCCTTATATATATTTTAAAAATGTTTATTGACAAATTTTGAACTATATATCACATATTTACACTTATTTACAAATTGGCTCCAACGCACACACTAACAGTTACAATATCGATGTATTGTGGGTGCCGTGGTTAATTCTCACACTCAGCATATACTTTGCGAAGTATTCTAAAAATTTTCCTAATTCTGGATTAAGAATGAGATTAAAAGTTCCGCCAAACACCCAATTTAAGACATCCTGTTTACAAGATTAGATCTAAATAATTGCACAGTTGGGGCTTCAGACTAGACTTATCTGAATTGAGAGTTAAAATCGGCTTGCACTTATGGTAATTTAAAAGCCATTTGAAAAAATATTCAGCCTGTTTTTGCCTCAATGTTGGAGTTACTATTGTTTTTGTTTCTGTTTTCTGTATAATAAATATGCATTAGGTACCCAAAAATATCACAAATACTAATTCTATTATCCCCGCTATCATCTATTCGTCTTGTTATTCTACTGCATTCTTTCCCGAACGATAAATAATTTAGTTTATACTATATTATTTATCGTTCGTTATATATTTATTTTTCGATCGATGCCATTTTATGAAATATTTGCAAGGAACGATGCATCTAATTGGAACACGGTAAAAATGGTATTTCTTGTTCTTTCCAAAAATTTCATCCATATATTTGGTTTAATCAATATTTTTAAATGAAAATTATACAATCACATGAAAATGAAAGTTACGATACAAAACTACTGTTTCACAACATTGCCGCTACGGTGAGTAAATGGGTTGACAAGTAAAGCAATCTGAACGATCTATAATAGAAATGATTTAACCAAACCATGTAATTTCCTGTCTGTGAAAGAGTTCACATGAGATTATAAAGACATACTTGAACAGATGATCCATTAGAATCGTTTTAGATTAGTTGTGTATCAAAGAACCTAGGATTTTTTTTATTTACAATTACAGTTGCATATCTCAATAGACGGAAAGCATCTGCTGAAGCTATGACACACATACATACAAATATACTCAAAGTAAATCTAATTATACAATTAATACTAATAACTAACTCTCACTAAATATAAAGTCAAGCCAAAGTCAAAACAAACATAGCCTACTATAAGCCTACGACTCTATAAGCCTAGAGTAGCATCACAATTGTAGTTACCTGACAATACAATGGGGATCTTTCACGCAAATCGAATAAATTACGCCAGTTTCTGCGTCTAGTTCATATTTTTTCCAAAGTAAAAAAAAGTAATTATTATTTTCCTCACTTAAAAACAACAAAATGTAGCAGAGGATACCGCTGCTTTACTTCTTAACATAATCCATTGTATTTCCTTGAGATAAAGTAATGTAAATAAATAAAGCTCTTAGCACACACGTATTTAAACAGTTCATTGATAAACGTACACAAAACGACCTCAAAATACATAACGCTATATAAGCCATTTTTGGATACACGTCATATCACTTGAGGATGTTGACGGGGCATACATCCGTCACGCGTGCTTCTTTTGTCATAAAACATCTCAAAATAAGGACAGCCTTCATCCACTCTTACAAAAAACGACTGTGACCGCAATTTAAATAAACTATATCAGATAATATTGAACAAATGTTAAGAGCGATACAATGCGCTACCTGACTGCATGTCACTTATTTGTTTAGGCCGCGTCTTAAAACCAGTAGCAGGTTCTCTATATTATATATACGTATTCTGTATACGGATACGAGAGCGCTCGATTTGTTTTTTGTTACTTTTTATCATTATCCAGTTGTACACTAGACCTGAGGCAGGGTTGGCCGTAATCGAAAATCACGTCATGCTCTGTTGGATACGTTGATGAATCTGATACTATTTAGGTCCACTTTCGTCTTTCTTTTTTCGCGTACAGTTTATAATTTATAGTTTTTAGAAATATAAAATGACTAGCTTTTACACAGGACCTTACCATTATTGAAGCTAAAAACTAATTCCCACTAAACCTTGCAATTGTTTATTTTTATTTATAATATCTTCTGCGTCTTTTATCCTAGGAATAAAGGCAAAATCTTCTTCTTTTTTCTCGATCGATCCTTTGGCTTGGATTCAGTAAGTAATTTATTTCTTGAAGTCGTCAAATCAAAGATGTATACCGACGCATGTACTGCGTATCCGCATCGGCCAGCTATTTTGACATCGAATCGCCTTTCACTTGACCTAGATATTTGGGAACTGGTTCGTAATCACAATGCAAGCGAGCGGCATTCCCGTTCGCGATCTAGTCGCCGCTGTTATAACAAATTGATTTCCTGTGCACGGCTC
>DWNK01000499.1:0-11450 GCA_018250315.1 Hyalothyrus neleus pemphigargyra | reverse complement strand
CTTCTTCAATTGATTGTCATGATAACCAACTATTCTAGTAATAACTTACTAGGAATAGTGCACGTTTCCCAGCGTGAATTTTTACCTCGTCCCCGGCCCACGCTAGTAAGTTGCGTTTGTATGAGAATTAATATTCATTGGACATCAATAGGCTTTATGATCTATAGCCTAATGGCATAAATTTACATGCACACACACGCAGACACGCTTATACATTTTGACATCAAGATGTGATAGAAAGGTTTCACTTTCAAAGAATTCTAACTTAGTGCTCACTAGTAGCAATCTCGGGTTTCGGCTACTGTTTTGTTTAGAGTTGATAACAGATATAAGTACGTAGATGAGGTGAAGCGAACTGTAAATGATCAACCAAACACCTGACTAAATAATTTAAAATTTACTGGACGTACACTTCTTTATTTCAGGTCTGGGAAAATCGTCAACCAAAACTAAACTATTATTTACTACTATTATTTAATATTATTTACTAGTATTTACGAACCCAGAAGCATATGACATGCGATCCGGGCGCAATGCTCGCATGATGCACAGTCGTTGTAGAGACGTCTTGTTCTTCCATTCTCCTGGTAGCTTGTCCCTTTCGGGAGCTTCTCCGTCTGTATATTTTTGCCATCTGTATTGAGAATTTAATTAAATACAACTTGACCTCAGCTAAAGTATACAAAAAAGCAACAATATCAAAAATAAATAGGAATTCCAGAAATTGTTTGTTGGAAGTGGTCTTATCTAGCGTATTAAGCGCATTTATAGTTCTCCACTTTAAAAGTACTAAAAATAATTACCTCTTCGCAGCTCCTTCAATTTCTTTATCAAGATTTTCAAAAGCCTCCATTTTTGCAAGTGCAATAATCCCACCCCAAGAGTTATTCGACAGCCAGGAATATGGCGAAACCTCTGGGGCTACTGCATATTTCAGTAGGAAATCCAGCTCCCTGGGATCTACTTTACCGTCAGCTTGTAGTACCTGAGAAATATATTATTTATCCTTACTGTGCATAGTATCCTCAAATACGCACTAACTATACATACGTTAATTGATAAGAATATAATGAATGTAGAAAAATTATGATTACCTGAAGTGTTATAAGGAACAAGAAGACAAGTTTGTCCCTCTCGAAAAGTCCCCTGCTAGTATAAACGAACACGGCGAATGTGATGCTATCTAGCAGATTCCGCACCCGACTTTCCAACTCGTCAGCTGCTTCCGCTCTTGCTAAAGCATCTTTGAATACCACGCTATAGGCTTTCAGAGAAAATTGGTACATGGGGTTTATCTTGTAGAGGTCGTTCAGGATAAAATAGAGGAGTGATGCGCGGGCTGCTGCGCGCCTGTTGATACAATTATTACTAACATCAAAAATGAGCTTAAACGCCGTTGGTCGCGCTTGATGTCACATACCTTCTATATTTGGTAAATATTTTAAAAAACATTAATGAGAATTTTTATTTATTTCCAATTAAGGGTATTAAAATCAACATTAACTTATTTACGTTTTCTTTTCTAACTGTAAAATAACGGATTCCCCATAAGAACTTCTTATTATTTAAAGACGTATATAAATATATATATTCTTAGAAGAATAACTCCAAATTCCGCGCAATAAAGTCAACGATTTCGTTCTCCTAAAAATCCCATCAAGATCCGTTTAGACGTTAACTTTATTAGCTCGTATCTCTGTTTGTATTATATAAATCATAAATCGAAAAATAAGACTATTATGAGAGAGATCTTTGATTTACCTATATCTTTCACGAGCTTCGTCAATTTTGACAGCAGTAACTTTTCCTTCCTCCACCTTTATTTCGATATCAGCAGCAGTTTTCTTAGTTGTCTCCAAATTAATTACGAGAGCAGAATCACTTAGAATGTCCGGACCCGCTGAAGACAGTCGTTTCAGTAGATCATCTTCAAGAGTTTTGAGGGTAATCTTAAAGTCGTTTTGTTGTTTTGTAAGACCAGCCCGTAGACTCTCTAAGTCAGGTCTTTCAGCTTTTACCACTTCACCTAACAGTTGCTCTTCTAGGCTACAATCAAGTTCTTAATAAAATATCTATAAGGGATGAATAATAATTTCTATTCAAATTGAACTTACCCATCTCTTGTCACAGTAAAATTTATTAGAGTACACTGAGCTTGCATCTCAGGTTGATAATGTGGATTTGCCAATTTCGTTTGAATAATGAGCCGGAAGTTAGGATGATAATCTATTTCTCTATCACCGATCTAGAAAAAAACATTTGTTTAAGATATTGACTATTTTTATAAGAAAAGCCTATCATGCATTAGAAATAGGTAACGTGTCGCTTTTTTTTTACTTTACCTTCAACACGCGTCCTTTTCGAATGAGTACTCTGCCAAGCAGCGGCTCAAGTACTGCATCTACACTTTCTCCTATATTCTCCAGCAACACCACGTCACCATTGGACACAGCTCTCTCGATGCGGTCCAAATAGTTGCGCTGAGTGAGGCGGATCACGACTAAATTATCGCCATATCTCGATTTTATCCATTTTATACCTTGACTGTAACATACATAATATGAGCAAAAATGTGTTTCTGTCAAACAGCATTTGTTAAACTACAAAATGATTAAGGCTCAATTTCTGAAATTAGTACCAGGATATCGAAAAATACGTTGCAATTTTTTATTTGCAAAGAACAAAGGTATATTCCAAAATCAATGGCTTACAGTTGCGGATCGATCATAAGTGGCCACCTGGCCGAGTTGGTGAGAATAGTCGCGTTCTCGGTGCTCATGGTGTCGGTGGGCAATCCTTCGTTGTTCCAGCTCGCTACTTGCGCGTCGTCCGTCAACATTGTCAACGGATCTAGACCCTCGGTTGTCTCAATTTTTGGCTATCATAACAAACACATCGCATATTTCAACAGTTAAGTATTGATAAAACCGGGAAGGATGGAGATATTATTACAACCTATTACAACATAAGTACAAACATTTATTAATTTTTGACGCTACGTATTAGCATCATTTAAGATATGTCGGAGATTTTAGATAAATATAAGTCGAATAAAGATGTAGCGACCTATGCGCTACCTATGCGCGCTATTAAATCACGCTACCGAAGATATTCAAACTTCTCCCATATGTACAAGCTCCGAACAGAAATTTTGAAGTAATGGCCGCTCCCCAGGAGCGGTGATGATAACTCTTCCATTACTCCTTTTGAGATTGAATTAGCTTACATTAGTTTTAGCAAGCGTCGGCACCCAGTCGTCGTTCATGAGCTGTTGACGGTAGCGGCGCGTGAAGCAGCCCACGTAAGATATGAATGCAGTCACGAGCAACACGTCGCCCGGCAACATCACACCGGACTCTTTCAAATTTACCACTGTGGCTGACCATCTGGAGTTGGAAACATGATTCAATTCATTTTGTATGTTAATGTATAAATAATATAAGCTTTACATTAAACGGAAGTTCTGGAAGACCATTAGAAAATTCTGCCCAAGAGCAATAAGCCACATCTTCAGCTCTACATTGCACTACTGGCGCTACGCTAGTTCTATTCTATCTACGAATATATTTCATCAGTAATTGTATTAGCAAATTATTTACCTTATCTTCTCAGAAGCTAATCCATTTACCAAACGATTAGCCAAATCAATAGTAGCATTAGTTGCGTCAGCTTCGGCCTGACATTTCATTTTCTCATTTACGGCACTTTGGAAAGCTGTCAACAATTCTTCTAATTTCTCTTCAAGTTCCTAAAATTATGATTATAATTTAGTTAACCTAAAATTAAGTAACTTAATGAATGCCCCAGTTGACTCTGGATCAAGTTGGATTTGATACCTACACCTGGAGAGATAATTATATCTATCTATATTTTACCTTAATCTGATCAGTAAGGTAAGCTAGTTTATCACGAGCAGCCTGTAACTCCGCGTTGGCAGCATTAAGAGCTCTTCTCTTAGGCCCTACCACCACATACACACCGTAGAACTTCCCGATGTTATTCACCCACGCGCACAAACCGGCCGCAGCTGCTGACTTCGACATAATAAACTCTGCGTTGAATTCTGGGTTCTTTATGTAAGGTTGCACAGCCTGTGGTTGTAAATGTATACTTAATTTGTATCAAAAAAATTACGACATTATCCCGTACTGTAATACTGTTCAATAGTCACGTATCGATTTTAATTACCTTGACTACATCAGGATGAATATTCTCTTTGTCATAATAGACCAAATCGTATAAGAACTGGTCTACTTTAGCCATCATTAGCTGAAATAAATATCTGCTTAGTAAACTTCATTGATGATACAATATTTTCTGCGTTATAAGAATTAAGTATGCCGGAGCTACTCTATATTAAATTAATATGGAAAATCTTAATTCAATACATCCGTGGTAGTCAAACGTAACGAGTGGAAATGTGATAGTGATACAAATTTTTTAGAAAATTATATGACTACTTATCGCATTTCCACTCGTTTAGAACATACAATTTTTTAATTCACATATACATGTAGAGACACATTCACATACACATGCGTTTTCAGTTTATAAAACTCACAATTATACACGCGTACACACACACGCGTACATACACTTCAGTGGCCCTTGTCCAGAAAAGTAGAACTATTATTGTTTTTAGGGTCAGCAGTAGAACGAGAAATATACATGTGATTACCTTGCACGCTTTCCAAGATCTATCTTTCGGCAATTTCCCCTTCTTTGAGAATAATACAAGTACAGCCGCAGTAACATTCACTACAGCGTCTGGCGGTGAACCGAATGACTTCAATTCCGTTAAGTTATTCTTATTGAGAGTATTTAAAGCTTCCTGAGCTGCTAGCAATGCAGGCTCAGCTTTCGCCAAGTCGTCAGCACAAATTTTCGCTTTAATAGTTACGTCCTCTTCTATAACTTTGACTTTCTTTTCTTCTTCCGCAGCTATACAAAATATTATAATATTCATAATTCTAATACTTAAAACTATTATAGAAATATTTATCGCCTAATATTTTGCACACCTAATTTTGATGTATTCTTAATGGACTTATGGATAAATTCAACATAAACCACCTATCAAGGATTAATCTAACGAGCCCAACACGGTTTACGGCTAGTACAAAGCTGGCCCTGTCTCTACTTCAAATAGTTGCATGTTAAATATTAAACGATAAAATAAATAATGGCTTTACCAAAAGCTTTTTCTTTTGACACTTTTTCACTTTCAGCGCCCACAACTTCGATTAGTTCTTCGGCTGCTCTATTCTTTACTTTCAAAACTTGTTCCTGTTCTGCTAGTGTCACCTGATGTAATGTAAAATAATTCGTTAAAATATTTCCTACCTTCAATATGAAATATTAATTTAATTAAATATTAATATAATTATTAATTTAACCTTTAACACAGCAACGTCGCCGGCACAAGACGCCAATTTCTCCAAACCATTCTCCAGCCTTATTATCATCATTCTAAGGTTTTTGGTCTTTTCATTTAGTAGTTTACTATATAAAGCAATTTGTTCAAGAAAAGTCTTCGGTGTAGTGTAGTTATATCGACGTTCATTTTGGAAGTACACTGCCGACATTTGGTTTACGCTCTGATGTACGTGAGACATGAAGTTGGCGACTGGCTCTACTAAGAAGGCCTGAGAACAATATACAAGTACACTACTTAATAAGATACTGCGGAATGTAAAGGGCTGAACTCTTCCACAGACCCCTCAAGCATAAAATAAAAGTAGCTACTTTACCACTACTATCACAATACAGGATAATAGGCAATCACTAGTTCTATAATATGATAGGACAGCATACACAATATTTCGTTCTAACCCTCATCATTTTTAGGGGTATTTGAGATTTTATTTTAATTAAAACAAATTGAAAATAAAATACAATTTAATTAGATATTTTGTAAAATGCTTACCGGAAGTGATTCTACTTCTGATATAAACCTCTTGGACACTGATCGTAGCGCTTCTTGTGGCCACTCATGGAACCAATTAATAGCAGTGCAGTTCACGATAGAGGGGAACTTGCGAGCTCTTATCCGGAGTGTCGCACCCACGGGCGAAAAGCACAATACAACCTATATAATAAGATGTCTTTGAATATTACTATAAATAGGAGCTTTCTATAAAGGAACACCTTATTAATATGATCGTTGAAGAAAATATCTGGTAGTATTCATAACATACTTAATAATAAATTTAAGAAGTTTAAGTAAATATAAGAACTTTTTGTCGCTTGTTTAGAATTACAAGCGCAACCACACCTTGAGCATAGTTCGAACGCGATTAATGAAGAATCGCCAGCAATTCTCTCTTGTATCCGGAACACCAGAAGCTTTCGTCTACAAAAAGTAAGAGACAAATTTGATCAATCAAGTTAACATGTATGTTTAATTGTAATGTCGTCATTATTTTGTTACCTCTCCTCTGACACCATTTATAATATTTTCGATTTCATCATCGGCTAGCAACTCCGGTATCTCACCAGAAGCGAGAAGATCGTTGATAAGGACAAGGAATCTTTCTTCAGCCACTTGAGCGTCGGTCATAAGGAACACATTACCAATGTTTTTAAGACCTGCCTTTATGTAGAGACCAGCTGAAACATTTTCTTGTGTTAGAGCAGAAGTTATGAACATTTGTACATGCTAAACTATATAATGCTAAAGATCTTGAACATGGCATCAACTTTAATTTAGTTAAATAATAAACCAAATAAACTATGTAAAATATACTATTCTACGCCTAAAATAATGTTTATTTTAACTTACCCAAATCTACTTTGAGATCATTGATGCTGTATCCCTTGCGGAGTTGAATCTGGAAGACTTCAAGCGAAGAAATGAAGGCAGAAAGCCTTGACAGTGATTGTTTTCCAGATCCACCCACTCCTACTAATAGAGCATTGCCGCGTGGAGCTTCCAGAATACGATTTATTCTGCAAGAAAAAGTAAATTTACGGCATTTCCCATTTCAATATGTCATTGGCATACGATGGAAACTTAAACACGAGAGTCTTATGAAATAAAGATCTCATTAAAGATGGTAGGTTGTCGCTTCATTGAAAATTTATTCATACCTGCATATATGATACATGGCATCCTCGAAAAGTACCAAATTCATGGACGCGACAAGGTCATTGTAGGACGACAGTGATTCATCAAGCAGCTTCTTAATTTGGGACCAATCTCTGATGGGGAAGTATTTCGGGTCACCGATGCCTTCCGCGAAATGACAATATATCAAAGGTTTCTCGAACACCACGTTTTCGTCGAAATCCTATAAAAATGTATACTTACTTCAGAATTATATGAAATATGATATTATATTTTTAAAACTCAACACAAATAATTGTAGGTTGAAATGTAGTTTTCTTTATTTTATCAATAGCTTGCGTTTGACTGCATAACGCTGCATAAAAGATCTTTTAGTTTCCTTGAAACATTGAATGTTCAATTACATCATACCTCGCAATTCTTTTTGATGATCTCAACAATGAGTTTGTTGAAATTGTCATTATCCACCGAATCGACAAGTTTATCCGAGTATACGCGCGTAGCTTCATGCATCCAAAGTCTAATGAGTTCAGATTGTTGCTTGATGGCATCACCCGTAGTAAATAGAATACCCTGGAAATCATTACCGTTTAAGTACATCAATCAATCATCAATTTTTAGACGACAACATTTTTTTAATCCACTTAGGCTTCATGTAGGACTTTAAGCAACAATGGGTTATTAATCTCATGGTATGGCAAATTACATTGGAAATGACGTCGGCGGATCTTGTACCCGAGTAGATAAAAAAGGTTTACTTACTTGGAATATGTTAGACAAGTCTCGAAGATTAAATATGTAGTGAAACTTGACAGCAGTAGGCAAAAAAGAAGACGCAAGCTTATTGTGAAGCGCAAGGGCGGCGTTAATTAAGGGCTCTGCGTATCGCTGTACGACTATACCGAATTTGTTGAGAGGATTCGCTAAATGTTGGCTCAGAATTTGTTTATAGATATGGAAACATGCATCCAATCCCGGGAAACTTAAAAAAAATTAAACAATTAAAATTCGGCATTACTTCAATAGGAATAGTGTACGACACAATAAATAAAATTAAGTACATATGTTACCTGACCGCAAACGTGCAGAAATGTCTTTGTAAACGGGGGTCAATCGTGAAAGATCCTGCCGTGGGGTTCATACAAGATACGAACATACAATTCGATATATCCTTAAGCGTCAATTTTTGTCTATCGTACCTAAAAAACAATAACATCACATTATTACAGAAGACTACTACTAATACTTAACACTATATATAGTTTTCTTTCTTACCAGTGTTTATAATCCATAAATTGCCGAATGAGGGTATGTGGCTGGACAGTCCCATATGTATCTACTTCTGGCATGTTCAGATCGTCAACGAAGTAAATCATAAATTTGCTACCTGGTGGACCGAAATTACGACCAGACTTCTTCTCTAGCGGTTTCTCTAACACTTTTTGTAGCATTTCTGTGCAAACCATTTGAAATTGGAATCAGAGAAAATTGCAATGATACAAAAAGAATATATAAGACAAATCTGTTTTATATCGACTAACTCACCGGACGTTGTATAGAAATTCAAAGGAGCATTTGTAATGGCAAACGATTCGGATAACGCGTTTAGTTTAGCGGCGACGCTGACGGTTTTCCCACTACCAGCACTGCCCACCAACATTACGGGTTTTTGCTTAGCGATTAATAGGTCCATGAAAAACCTAATTCGAGTGGTTTCCGATGTTGATACTAGGCAAGACTGGAACAAAAATAATCTTTAATTGTTAAATATGTTCTGTTCCAAAGCAGAATGGGTAAGTTTATAAAAGCTACATTTTATGAATCTTAAATTCGAATACGTTTACGTTTTTCGAATTTCTTTAGTTTTAATTCCTCATACATTACCTGTAAAGGCAGATCAGGATCCAGCTCAAAAGTCTCCACCTTTTCCGACCAGGGAAGGAACTTTTTCGTCTCTGGATCGATGAAGAAGCTAAACACATTGCCAGCAGATGGGAACTTGATCTGTTTGAACTCGTTGCAGAACCATTTGCTGAACTCGTTCCTCCAGTCCACGAGTTGATCTTGGAACAAGCCAGAACCGAAGCCCCAAACGATGGAGAACACAAAATACATTTCGTACCTGCAACAATTTGGCAGTGACGAAGAACGTGAGATCGATATGTTTAAAAAATGTTCGATGATACAATTTTCGTAGCCCCATCTCAAAACAGACAGACAAGTGTCTCAAAGTGTAATAAAATCCATTTTTGTTTTTTTAATTTAAAATTCTAGAATGTTATATACTTAAATAAATACATTGAGTACCGATTTAGTCAATTTTTTTGCTATACCTACACTTAACTTTTAAGTTGTATATTTAAATACGTTATACAATTTACTTACCATTCTTTGGGACAATCTGTTGGTAGTAAATTTTTATTCAAGAAGCACTCGAGCAAATAGCAAGTGAGCTGTATTTGCTGCAGTTCATTTAATGGTGTGATGCGTTTGTATTTCTTGCATGATTCCAGTAGCGGAGGAATGTACTTATCAAATAAAACTGTGAGCAACGCCTTCTCAGATTCGTCGTCACGCGTTGTATCTATCCATGATGCTACAAATCTATAAAATGTTAAATGAGGTAGTATTTTAGTTGTTGTAGCTGTTAAATCTAAATATAGACACAAATATGCAAACCCAATACTTACGGATTCCATCCTAAATCCTGGGGATTAATGTATAAAATACCAGCACGAGATACAGTGGCTGGCGTAGCTGTACGCAAAGAAGCGATCTCGAATAACAATCGCATAGATTTTGTTAAGGCTATACGTTCGTTACTGGCCAAAGTTAAGACCTAGAAAAAATTTAAGCTTAACATTATTTTTACGGTCAAATTTAAATTACACCCACATACTAAATACCTATTCCATAATAATTCTACATACCTTATTATCATCCATCAAAGTGTTTAAACTCTCTATCCACATCGGATCTATATCTCCGTCAAGTACAATCCATTTGGGCCCATCTCCGGGCATATTTGCCATATCTCTCATGATAGTAGAAAACAGACCATCTTTCCATTCTCTTGTAGCAGGATTGATGATACCAAACAATTCATCATTTGTTACTGCTTTAGGATCGAGGTCATTGTAATAGGGCTTCATTTTCAGCATATGATATGTCTTGTTCAAGCATTGCCACACCATTGACTTTCCCGTACCAGCGAATCCATTTATGAACACTGAATGTCTTACAGCAAACAGTTCTACCAACTGCACCATCTGTGATTAATTTTAACATTAATGCTTTAGTGATGTTACTGATTAAAAGTACTTATTTCTTTTCTTTATACTAACTTTCAAAATAAATCCAGCTTCAGGTTGCAGTTTCATCGAAACAGCGCCATCAACTAAACTCTTCTCAAAATCTAAATCTCGTTTTCTGGGTACATCCAAAGCAGGAAACAGATCTCCAATAAGACCCATGAAGACAGGCGTATCGTCGGTTACAATTTTAGGTATGTTGAAATCTCGCAACGCTCTCATCAATACTTGATCCTCGGGTCTTAGACGGTCGCCTCTCTAATAATTTATAATTAACTCTATTCAAAAATATTAAATAAACTAAATGTAAATTGCTCAGTATTTGTATCTTGTAATGAATATTAATTAATATATTTAGAAACGAATTTTTTTAGATTAATTATTTAAAATTAAATATTATGTCTTATACAAAAATAAACGTTATCAACCTTCAATGAGCCAGCTACGACGAGCACAGACTTGATAGCTCTGAGCCCCCAATCATAGTGGTCTTGTTTCGATAGTAGCTCTCGACACAACATGTACAATGTAATGAATTTGCGCGCAAGCAGTCTTGCCTCCTGGAAACCCTCAGCCACCAACATAATCTCACATATCAGCTCGAAGTCTGGCACTACCATGGCACAAGGCCTGCGAAAATTATTTCACATTACAAAAATAAATTGTTGCAATTTAAACGGAGGTTTAAATACATACATTTTCACATATTAAGTGCTTATTAACAATATCTCACCGAAATAATGCCTTTAAGTTCTCCGGCAATTCTGTTCTTCCTGCATATCCCGGGTTCATAGTGATGAACATCCCAATGGTGGGCACCAGGGAAATAATCTCTCCCATGAAATCAAATTTCTTTTTCTTGGCCTTGATGGCATCCAAAACACTTTTTACTTGAACTGATACTACTGACAATACTTCTACAGAGATTCTGTTGAATTCGTCAAAGCATCCCCAAGCGCCAGTTTGTGCCAAGCCTTTCAAGAAACGTAATTTTAGTTATAAAATAAGTATATGTTTTTTTATTAACTTTTCTTAAAACAAATGCTGTATTTATTAACATACTAGTAGATAAG
>DWNK01000498.1:0-11450 GCA_018250315.1 Hyalothyrus neleus pemphigargyra | reverse complement strand
GGCATTTCCACGCTGAATCGCTATACTAATTCGTTGAGCGAGGAAGCCACCGACCCTTGGGTTCCCAGTAATATCTTCTCTTAAGTTAATAGCTTTAGATTTGAAGATGTCACATGCCAAATACACTTACATAACTTTTAGAAAATAATTAAATTTAAAATATCTTCACTTAATAACCATTCACACCACCTGATTTTAAGAAGTGGTTACTGCCCCCTAGGAAATTCTCTAATCGTAAAATCATCTATACAGGTGTTTAATTTTATAAATCAGAAATGTAGTTACGACAGGTTTTATTAAACGCGTGAAAAATGTCGGCATTGTAAATAGTATATAGTGCAGGAATTTTAGGTTTTAATTATCAAAAGTGTTACCTTCGTATTTCATTTTCTTTTCAGAGTTTATTGATTCATCAAAAGCATCTGATTTGTCTTCATCTGAAACATCATACTAAATTTTAGGATTAAAAAAGTTACAGATGGCAGTCACTTATGTAATCAACCATATAATAATTTATTATAAACAAATTTTATTACAATTACCAAAAAATCAAGTATATCTATAAGTGTATAGTTATAATTATTTATCTGTCTTGTTTATAAAATTACTAAAAGAATTAACTTGATCTAGTTACTCGAACTCACTCAGGTATTCAGTTCACTTACCTAAAACACTACGGGACCTTTTATATTTTCTTTTCTTTCTAGCAAAATGTCTGAGAGCTTGATTGTCTTCCTCTTCAGATTCAATTTTATCATCAATTAGATCTTCAGCTAAATAGTCCACAGATACATCTGTCGTATTATCAGGGGGCTCGATTTTGCCTGTCTAAAATTTGAGACAATTCATAGATGTAAAGGAGAAAGTACAATTCAAGACTGGAACTAAATAATATTTAAGTTTTGTAGTATTACTAGTAGGTAACTCAGTAAGGTAAATACATCATCAATCATCATCATCATCAATCATCAAATAATAACATCAAATAGATGCTTTCTTTTTATACGGTAGCCAACAGCCATTTAGCCCACCTGATGGTTGTTGCTGTTCATGATTATCTGTAATAGGATAACAATGCCAAACAAGTCAGTCTCACCTAAAATGAATGCAGCAGTAAATTGGTATAAATCCTTCAAAGAAATTGAGGACATTTCTTATATTATTGTATGCTTTATTGAAAATTAGCTAGAAATTATTATTCACACACTAGTTAATTAATTTTTAATTGCAACAAACTCTAATGGTGACAAGGACCCCTGAGGGACTATAAGATCAATGTTACAAAATACTGCTTAATATTTAATGCATATGCATTGAGAATACCTATTACTAGCAACGCATTACCATATAATATCAGATAAGGGAATCAATTACCATTTCAATACTGCATAATATACTTGTGGCATTATCAGTCAATGGGTAGCCAATAATTTTCAATAGCCGCAATTCAAGGGTTGTCAGTATTGGTGTCTGTGGATTGAAATCGTAACTCTTTTTCTTAAATAATATGTCTGCTTTCTTTTTTGTTTTATTCTTCCAATCAGCCCACATCTACAACAAGTAAGAATTGGACGATAATAAAAAAAAAAACAAGAACACACAGTAAAAAAATTAATACAATAAAAATCTCTGCAATAATAGGGAAATTATCCTATACTTTCTGATACATCCATATCAAACATTATAGTAAGAAAACTTATGAAGTAACAACCAAATATACCATCCTGTGTTATGTTAAGTAACTAATAACACTTTTCCCTGACCAATTCTGTACTATTTAAGAGGAAACTTTCCAACATTTTTTCACAAATGTAGGTTATTTTACAATTTCAGACATGAACAATGTAAAATCTCATTTTTCCCTGCTTTCCCTGAACTCTTCCTTGATTTCACTGACTTCCTGACCGACCACTTAATGCTTCCCTGACTTTCACTGACTATCCAGAATGTGGACACAAGAAATTGCTAATGTAACATGAAATTGAAATATAAGGCTGCTTATTGTTTTTCACTGATTTTATAAAATCTGTGTGGTATGTAATAAAGTATTGTATTGTTCTTTTGTGGCGTACAATTCAGAATATTGTGATACTTTAGGCTAAGATGGACAGCCTCGACAAATTTGCTGTGTCATCACATACTCTGATGAGATCGGCACTAACACTGATGATGATACCACCACAAGCAAACTAGGTCGAATTCTACCACCTTAGATTCTAATGGTATCGATTGTACTCACTTTACACCATTTATATGCATTTTTACAGACTCCGCCCTCCACGGAATTAAGTTGTACAGCGATCCGTTTCCAGAAGTTTTGTCGTGTGATGTTCGCATAATTCACGTTTCCATTCTCCAGGACTCCATCCTCACTGAGCAGATCTAGGAGTAGTGTCATCTGTGGTGGTATTACTCTGGTCATAGTCAGATCTTAGAAAGTTTGTGCTCTGTATATATACATACGCTTATAACTGATAAAAATACCAAAATAATAATGCTTAACCTAAGCACAAGTACACTAAAGAAGTATTAGGTCTATAGCGAAATTTGTAATGTTTTTATTTTTATTTGTTTACAATTTACACTTTTTTGTTTCATTTATGTCAATTTGACAATTAACAACTTGTGCAGTTGTGCTAACAACTGTCATTTGGGTGCGTCCAATGTCTACGGTTTCGCTTAAATTTTCTAATTCTAATTAAGTAACAGACAATAAAGGTTACAATGTTGGCTTTAACAATACCTATTATTTAGAAAATATAATATATCTTGTGCAGATATTCATAACTTATGCCAAATATGTACACACAAAATCATGTGTATATATTGTCATTAAAGGTTGGTTAAATGAGGTGAGCATTTGTGTATAAACTTATATAGTGACTTCCCCAGATAAAGCACCTAATTAGTTCAGTTTTATTTAGTTGATGAAGTAAAAAAATTGTATTATTCATATTGACAGTATCTTACTTTCGTTATAAACATGTACAAAAATATACTATTATTATGTGTCTTTAAATTTTGAAATAAAACTACATTGAAAATGGTTTATTGAAATCAAACATGATTCCTTAAGTGCCATTATTACCCATATCAATATAGTTTAAAATTTGATCAGAACATTGTTTGCATTAACAAGAAACTACAAGATACACCGTGCAAACACAGGTGTTTAAGAAATATAGATAAAATCCTCAACATTATTTGTACAAATGTTGACAGACATAAGCCCTTTTTGTTATAATTATTACGAAACAGGACTTTAGTCCAAGCTGTAATTTGTAATTGATTTTTTTAATTTATTGAGTGTAATGCAGTTATCCTAATGTTAAGTATCTTATCAACATCTGTAATCAACTCCATGTTGAACAGGAGCCATACAGTAGTCAATCACAGAGAAATTACTGCTTCTGAAGAAAGAAATTTTCTGAAGGGAAACCTCATAAAAAGCATATTAATATGTTGGTGGGCCTTAAACTGAGTAACTTGCTCATGGTTACGTCCCATTGTGTGACCTGGCTAGCCTCCATAGTCCCTAGGTTGTAGTCTACATTCGTCATTCTACAGACTCGTCATATTTTGGAAGTGCATCTGAATACCAGATTCCTTCTACCCACCCTACTCATATAGTTGCGGTATCTTCATCAATGCATATACTAAAAAATATTTTTGCTTATAGCTAAACTTAGGTTCACATTCACTGATCATGTATTCAGTCTGTGGACTACTGTCCTACTGTTACTTAAGTAGACGACATGAAACCTAATATTAAAAAAATATATTAAGTATTTTTTGAGATTCAAGTATTGACAAGATTACTCATAGAAGAGCATTACTTTCAACTGTTTTATGCTGAATCTTTGCTGATGATGACGATTGAGTTACTGAATGCATATCTTGGTTTTTTTTACAAGTAAAGTAATACAACATTTTCTACACTATGGATGTACTATTGATATACACATGTACAATTCCAAATATACTTAGAATTAAATATGTCAGAATCAAAATACTCTACGAAGACTAGTATTGTTACCTTTGCACAACATGGGCCATAATTCTATTTGTAAAAGTGTAATACAAATTAACTCCTAACCTAATAACCTAGATAGAGGAATGTTTGTGTATGGACTTTCTAATGGTAGCTAATAACTACTTGAATTTAAAAATCTTAGTTAGAATGTGAGGCAGGATGTAAGAAACGAGAAAATAGTTTCTACTTAGCCAACTAGGATAATTCTTGCTACCTGACACCTTGCCTTTCTAAATAGGATTTATAAATTCAGCAAAATGTGAAAATACTAATAAGAATACACCAAGCCAAAAATTAAGGAGCAGTAGAGAATTTTGTAATATATAAGTGCAGAATATTAAAATTAAATATATTATAATTAACGTAACAATACTGCAAGATAGCATTCATAAAATACTTACCTTCTTGTTCCGTAAAACTCTCTTTACTAACTCCTGCATATACTTGGGTTCTTCATTAGCATCTTTGACGTAGCGTGGTATTCGAAACACTTCTCCCAGCCAGCCTATACCGAAGCCACCAAGTGTAGTCCACCAAACAAATGCGTGCCTGTCTCTCCTTAGGTAAAAGTGGTGGACGCCGAATAAGCCACCAAATAGCCACAAAATGTACGCCCATATCACCGATTTTTGGCTAGGCATATTCGATCCTTTTATAGACATCGCACTGAATTCTGTAAAAAGTTCTAAAGTTTAAATCTAGCAGCGGTATGGGCACTTGCAAAGTCATGTAGACTACATAAACCTTAAAACATTGTAACTTTTACAGATAATATTAGTAAGAATTAATTTATATTCTTACATTTAGAAAACTTCAACTAGCAAAGTAATTAAAAGTAACGCGTTCAGCTTTACGTTTCTTCTGACGTGCCTACTTGTTATTTTGCAGATAACTTGACAACTTTATCTTGCAACACGTATACTGAACCAATGACGTGAAGGAGAATATTTCGGATACACGTACAGATTCTTTTACAAATAATTTAAAATTTTATAAAATGTTATTTTGTTGTATTCGTTTTGTATAGTATATAATTATAGATGTACATTTAAGCATAGATTTAAATGAAATATTTGCATTTAAAATTGTATCTATCTTGTGCACATACAAAACAGAACTTCAAAAAACAATTTTATCCGTCTGGAGTTTCTGGAGACAGTCCATTCATTTGGTCAAATCGCACGAGGTTTGAAGTTAAATAGAATTAGCAAAGAGATATCCTTTGGCAATGTTGGTGGTACTTGGACTTATTGTAGACTATGACGTCCTACTAGCCTACTATAAATGAACCATTGATGTGTTCAAACAACTAAGTTACATTATAGCCGCTCATGCTTATTGATAATCTTTTAAGCAACCTGGCTACCCAGCTCTTTAGTTGGTGAACTTAAAATCAAAGCAAAGCAAAAAATAAAGAAACAATATTAACTAGTCAGTAACAGCTAGATTCATGATGAATAATGTACCTTTGTGATTGTTGGCCAATGTCTTTTCTTCCAACACCGGAAATGGTCAGATGTAGCATAATGAGAGAAAATATCTCTCATACAGTAAGCGGGAATGAATAATATTCTAAAAGTCTAGCTTGAGGATCTTCTTGATACCCTTTTTTCCTCAAGCTAGATTTTAGATGATAGACCATTCACACCCTATACCATACAGTGGTGCGAGAATTCTTATTTCGTAAGTCATTCTTCTCCTCCTTGTCATTAAAAAGCGTGCTGGAAGACATGAAATCTACATAATTGTATTGAAATTTTTTTTCGTTGTTTTAGTTTATTATGTTTCTGGAGCGATCCAGCCCAATATAAGCTTTTAAATAAATATAATGAGTCTATTATGCCGTATATAATCATCTCACAGCTCTCAATGTATGTATTTATAAGATCACCGGCTCATCAGAGTTCTTTAAGCAATAAGGTCAATAAAGCAGAATTGAACTCGAGAACAGTAGATCTATTTAGAATCTTGTGCAGTTCAAAATGTCTGTACGGGACACGGGAGTACATACTAATAATAGTAATAATGGGTTCGAATCATTATAGACCCTAGTTTCATGGATAGACGAAAACATAAGGACCAATACAAATAAGGGTTTTTATAATATTATTTCGTTTTAGGATTAAGTGTCTATAATCACTATTAATTTTGTAACTCGCCTAAGGATTCATTTATTTTTAAGTAGGTAGTTGTAAGTTTTTGTTACTAGAATAATTTCATTTTTGGTAAAAAAAATAATTGTACACGTATCCAAAAAATGTATAAATGACATCAATAATTGTTCGTTCGTCCAATCAGAAATGTTACATATGGTTTCATTTATAGGAGACTTGTAATTATGTGTTACGTAGTTAACTTCGATGAATTAATCTTAAAGTATTATTGTAAGAAAAAGGTGTTATTTTATTAGATCTTTTACAAAAATGTACAGCCGGAAGTAGTTTTTATGCCCGGAAACTCATTCAACAACCATCGCTAATCGAAGATTTTTTTTCGTGTAGTAGCATTGGTAGCAAAAATACGTCAGTCAAACAAATGGTGTGAATGTAGTCATCATTCTTTTCTATCTTTCACTGCATATTTTTATAATCATCTACGTACTACTCTATGTGTTGATCGAAAGTCGCGATGCCAAACAAGTAGACTTCCAAAATAATCATCGATCGCGTACCGTGCACTTTGTATAAAGCAAGTGATTATGTTTTCGCATAAAATGCAATAGTCACCCTTCCGAGAAGCAGAAGCAACTTCCATCTACTGCACTCATATTATCCACCATGAATTTCGACGATAGTGCAAATAGCAGTTATGGCACGTCCGAGACCATATACGGCTCCCACGAAGATTCTCATGTGGTGATGTCGGAAAAAGTGCAGTCGCTAGCAGGAAGTATTTACCAGGAGTTTGAGCGCATGATCGCTCGCTACGACGAGGATGTTGTGAAGACCTTGATGCCATTGTTGGTGAATGTGTTGGAGTGTTTGGATTCCGCCTATCAAACTAATCAGGAGCATGAAGTGGAGCTGGAACTACTCAGGGAAGACAACGAACAACTCGTCACACAGTATGAGCGCGAAAAGGCGGCCAGGAAGCACTCAGAGCAAAAGGTGAGTTCAGTTTTAAACTTAACAATTGAGTGTGTATGGACCTTGGTTGGATTTCCTTTGTTTTTCAGCACAAGGCTAGCCTAAATAAAGCATTCTCAGTAGTTCATTCATCTTTGTGTCTATAAAACGTTAAGTTCTGTGAATTGTGTACAATACTTTAAAGTGGAAAAGTTTATTTTTCTTTTGGATTTCAATGTGTGATCCATTCTGCTATCTAAAGCACAAGGTGAGCAGCATGGTACTCCATAAATTCTTGAATAATTAGAATGTTAAACATCTCAGTTTTAGGGTGACCATTACAAGGTTGCTTTATGTGTTCTGTTATCAACTATTTATACAAAGTGCTCTGCACTCATTACTTTGATTTATAAAACATCAATAACATCACACTGATTGTATGTTAAATTACGTTTGTATCTGTAATGTTTGTTATATATAATGTACATTAGTCATTTAATCAATATTTATAATATTTTGCTGAATATCTACACATTTTTTCTTTTCATATTTTGTTTAATCATACATTACAAACATAAATAGTCAAAAAATTTACATAAATAAAAAAATCATACATTGAAATACTAATAAATAGGACAAATAGGCAAAACAAATAGGCTGTAAGCTATATATATGATATGATGTGTTTATTAAATATCGGTCATAAATTGTGGCTAATACAATTTAACACCTTTATTAAATTGTATTATTCACAATTCACCGCCTAGCTATTACAAACCCAATTTGTTATTCCTTCGTTTTGTCAGTTACAGCACCCATCTTCACAATTATGGTACTTTCACTTAAAGTTTTGATATTTTATTTTCTGTAGAAGATGATCTTCTATGATGGTCAATTTGAGATTAGTAATCCACTCTATAATTTTGAAAAGATGTAATTTCAGTTCTCATCATGGTTGTTTTGGAACTAATCATACTGAAGATAAATGAGAGTTGATTTTATACAAAGATATGTGACTGCATGTATTCATCTGATGCGCTTGGTAACAACATTATAAGGATAGCCCCATGCCTAGTTATGTTGAACCCTATATAATGACTAGTTGTGCAATAAAATACACACAATTCAAAATTATAAAATGCACAGTATACAATACATATACAATACAATAATTATTAAATGCACAGTCCAATTCAAAATTATTTAGTAAAAACACAAAGTTGTGTAATGTTTGGTAGCATGATTTGATCTTATGTTTTTGTAATTGGAAATCAACAATATTTGCCTTTACACATGTAGCTGTGTTTTAAAAATATACTGTATACAAGAGTGGTTTTAATGTTATCTAGTATGTTTTTTGCTATAGAAGAGCCTAGATATCCAGTACTTCTATAATCTAACGCCTCAATCTATGTCTGTTTTAAACGCAGATAATGGGCTGACCAAGTTGACAGTCACTGTGCGAGAAAAACATATTTATATAAATTGCAATCATTGGTTTTCACTTCACAATACCTACTGATAATCTACAATATTGGATTTCCTTACAAAAGTTGCATATAGTACATATAGGTTATTTATCTATAATATGAAGCTCCATGGTTCTGAAGGGGGATACATTATTAGTGTTCAGAAGTATCGAGGTTATACATATTAATCTAAACATTATATATTTACATTTTTTATCATTTTATTAAAGCAAGTATGTATTTGTTAATTACAATGAAATATAGAAGTTTATGAAGCATAATAATAATATGAAATCAAGTAAAAAGGAAGATTTGAATATAATTTGATATAGTTCTCAAAATTCGGCTTTTTGCTTCAACAACTAAGCATTTTAGGTTTTCATAGTCAAGTCAATGCGACCCAGACTAGATGAGAGGATAATTCTTAATAGAAAATCCTCGCCTCTGGATGCATCATCTACACACATCGAGATCGCTTGTAAATGGGACGGTGCCAAGGTATCAACACATCTACCATCCCATACCAGGGAACTCCCCTTTTTCCAAGGAACGAGTGGCATCATATGGTCGTATTGTCTACTATACGTATCAATGTCCTTAACTCCTGAACACAGTCTGCATTTGTTCTAATGTAGTAGTTTAATAAACAATTTTAAAGAAAACTGGTTTAAATGAGAATGGCAGCACTATAATATATCAAGAAGGTATTAAAGGAACTTGTTACCAAATGGTATCACTAAAGTAAACCAAGGGAAAGAAAATATAATAATATTTTCAAATTTATTATTATTCGCCGCCATCACTGATTGTAGCAGAGTATGCTTGAGATGAGATAAGCTATAATGGTTTAATGGTTATGCTTCTCTGTTTTAACTACAAAGTCCAGTTCCAGTGTAATATGCACTTAGCTGATTTTATTTGAATGTCAATGAGTCTCATTGTTACCTGGTAATATTTCTTGAAGTTGCTACCAATTTTCTATAATTATAAAATATGTTTGTCAGACAATATTGTATCATGCAAATACATCAAACAAAATAGTAGAATATACTTGGCTAACAATAATAGAATTATAGGTAATATACCGAGAATTGATGGAAGTTTTACTAAATGGTACCACTAAACTAAGTAGTGGAAATAGTCTATATAACTGCATTTCTAGCTTAGGCTAATTTTCTGTTCACTTGCTAGATACAAAAGCAATCGAATAGAGGTACACTGATGTCTCTTTAGAGAAAATGCTAGTCAATTTTTTAGACTTCTCTGACGCAGCATGCCGTGTCTGTCGCTTGTCGCGTCACGCGAACGTCTGTGAAATCATCTGTAGGGCTCTTGTCACTATTAACGTGACAACGACAACGTGACAGTTACCCTTGAGCTAAATGGCTATTATTCTAGATGACGACAACCGACCTGACGGTTCGTTACTCATTCCCTGGACATCGAGCAGGCTTGCGTAGGACACGACATGCATCAACACCTTGACTCTCACATTTCTGCGACCTTGAATTGACTTTATATATGTATTTAATACAAATAAAGAACATATATTTTAATTAAAATATTTTTAAAATCAAACCTACACAACGTAATCTAGATGGATTACGTTATAACAGAATATTTTATTTCGTAACTGATACACGGAGAATTTTATATGAACTTATTTTTGTATTACTATTAATATTATATTTATACTATAATATTTTGTATGAATAAAAATAATATTGCGTGTTCAACAGTTGTTAGAAGCTGAAGACCATTATGAAGGTGAGAAGAAGGACCTGACTGCAAGATTGGAAGCACTGGACAGCATAGTACGCATGTTGGAACTGAAACATAAGAACTCCCTGGATCATGCTAGCCGATTAGAAGAGAGAGAAAACGAATTGAAAAAGGTATATACTTTCCATTTTCATGCATAACCATTTAATAATATTACATATTAGACCCTACAGTCGACAGGAAAAACCATTCAAAATGCAAAAATATTTAATTGTATCAAATATAATCAAGTTGGTTATAGAAAATACACAAAATATTTACTAATATTTGTTGTTTTACAGTACACGACAATAATATAGTTCTAACAATAAAAATCACGTATTAGAGTAAAATTTGAATAGTGCAATCCGTAATCACCTAATTATTTAACAAATAACTTGTAGTTGAGTTGTGCTTTACATAATTAACATGTGATAACATAATCAACGAACAGGAGTATGCGAAACTGCACGAACGCTACACAGAGCTCTTCAAGACTCACATGGACTACATGGAACGCACCAAGCTTCTACTCAGCACGGCCAGTGATCGAAGCGAAGTCCGCGGTAGGCTTGGCCTCAACCCTGTGGGCAGATCTAGTGGTAAACCGCTTCAATCTATTTCTCGCTTATCTTCAAAGTGCCTTTGTCTTCAGGTAGCATAGGCAGATTGATCGTGTTATTACAGGCAAATGATCAATGTTTGTGTCAATAAATTTTGTAATTTACGCTATCCTTAACTTGCCGGTGGCTAGGTCAAGTGTAACCTTACTGGATAGCGACCGCCGGATCTCATTTACCCACCTTTCCTATCCTGTTGCGTGCCCTTATAGGCGAATTCTCGGGCCCGTGGGTACGTAAAGCGTCGTTGCTACGAGTGAGCTCGGCGTCATGACACCCGCACGTTGTCCTCAGGGGCGTTTACATACATCTTAAATTTCATATTTCCCTTTAAAACAGGCGTAGCATTAGCGACTTCTCTGGTGTTGCAAATGTCCACAGGCCGCGGTACTACTTACCATCAGGTAGTTCGCCTGTCTATTTGTTAGGTTTATGCATCAAAAAACTTGTTATCGCTACATTCGCGTGTAATAAAAGTAATATAACAGCGTCGCTTGAAAAT
>DWNK01000497.1:0-11455 GCA_018250315.1 Hyalothyrus neleus pemphigargyra | reverse complement strand
TATATATATATAATATTGATAGAAAGACAAGGGTTGAAAACATCTTAATATCTAGTTTGAACTCTGGTGTCTAATACACTCGTAAGATTAAACTTGTGTTATGAATACTAGCAGGCCGACCACGTAACTCGATCCGCAACAACATCATAAGTTTCAATGTGAAATCAGTCTAAATTACAGCGTTGCGATTAACTATGGCTATTCAATTGTAATCACAACATGTTTGCAAAAATTTCTATCGAAATTATTAACCTGTAAATTAATAGATTGTGGCAAACTTTAAATAGAAATGTTGTTGTTGCGGATCGAGTTGCGTGGTCGGCCCGCTGGGCATGTATGGTAAATCCTATCTTTCCTTTCACAGCCCTTCACAGCATTGACTCTCGTGTGCAAACGCTCCTAGGCGGCGGTGACAAGTTACCAACCAGTAGCCCACCTGCCTCTTCGTTAGCCTAACATATAACAAATTGACTACAAGTCGAGAAAAACCGGATCATTGTTTTAATTTTAATGCTATAATAAAGTGCCCATTAAAATTGTACTTTACAATGCGATTTACATATTGGACATAAACTAATGACTTGTCTCTCAAATCGCTGAATGAACAGAATAACGTTGTATTTTATTTATATTTAAATATTATTTATCTCACATAAGATTGTAGACAGATTAGATTAAGAGTAGACAGGTTTATAACAGCTTTACGCAAGAATATGATCGTTTTAAATTTCTTGTGTCAAAGTTAGGTTAAGTTTATCATCATTAATACGCTATTTCGTATCGACCTTCGATTCTGACGTTCTTTCAAAATTTACATTTATTGGTCTTATATTTCATCTTGTACAACTGTGGTCTTCTCTAAAACATAGAGACCGTCCAAGAATTTACGGATATCCTCTTTATAGCTAAGATAACCATCGGTGCGATCAACGGGACGTTCTCGGCCAATCAACAATCGGACCAACTTCTACAGGTCGATACGATATAGTGTATCGAGCACTCATTAATTGCATTAATACTAAAGGTTGTTCACTGCTAATAACATATTTTTAGTAACAGTTACGATGAGTCCAATACTCCTATACCACTATTAGTTCCATAGAACTTGACCGTTCATTCACATTTCCACCTTTATACGCACAAAAAAACTCACCGGTTTCTGTGAGCATTTCAATATGGTAACGAACTAAAATAAACTATGCCAACACTTCAAATTACAATGCCCTGGAAATTTGCCAATTGACATTTTTAACAATCAATATGTACAATTCACCGCACCCATGCCTATACAAAATGAATGAATTTATATAATAGAATTATGGTGAGGTTTTTTCTTTATGTATAAGCGCCTATGTATCCCTAGTCCTAAGTACATTTGCAACACTAGAGAAGTCGTCAAATCTACGCTGGCTTTGAGAGGGAAGATGGGATTTACGGTGCATGTCCACGCCCCTTGAGACAAGCGGTGACGCCGAGCTCACAGGAATCAGCAACCTGACTGGCTAGAGACCATACCGGACTCTACCGTCAGTACCGACTCGTCGTGTTGCGGTAGGGTGCCTGAGAACAAGAATCCTTCTCACCCTTCCCATCGTTCCTATCCTATCCCTTTTCCATTTATAAGAAAAGACTGCCACTCTTTAATAGTCTTGTCATCAACCCATTACTGTCCCACTGCTGCGCTCCAGTCTCCTTCCGGAATGAGAAGGAGTCCATTGTCTACCGCGCTGCCCAAGTGCGTATTGGTAGACTTCACATACCTTTTTGAGAACTTTTTTTATGAACTCTCAAGTATGTAGCTTCCCACACGATTTTTTCCTTCACCGTATAACAAGTCATAATTACTTTATAATGCGCACATGATTTAGAAATGTCAGTCACGTCTGGGATTTGAACCCGGACCCACCGGAGCGAGGCCACAATTCTCAACCACTAGACTATTACTGCTTTTTATAGTCTACATACATTTTATTTACAACGAGCTGGAGACTCGCCAATTGACACCTGTTAATCAAACACAGGTCAATTATATGCACGCATCGCGGAACGAACTCATTGTTAAAAAAGTACAGACGGATGTCCTTTATGCTTATCAGTTTATCAGCTTATATTCATGCTGTAAATATGTATGTTAGCCTTACTTTATCTTTAAAGATTTGTTGTGTTCCATGTCAATAGGGCGACTGAAGTATTGTTTAGACTTCGTTAACTAATTTTGTTAAGCGAATATGGATGTGAATAATGATGACGTATTGAAATCATCGATTAACTTTTATTAAGGCTTAATATTTCATGTAGGCTCTAAGAAGAAACAGTGAGGTTTTTATTTTAATTATAAAAATACTTTTCCTTTCAGTATTACTAAAAATAGTACAGAATCGTTTATTTTAAAAAATTTAAGTTGAAATTACTAATTAATTTCATATTATTTTGAAAAAAAAACGGCAACGTTCTAAACCTTACAACTGAAACAAAAAGAGTTAATACACCGCCAAGTTAGATAATTCATAAATACAGAACAAGTAACGTACAAGAAAGACGCACGCATTTAAGACAATAGCATTTCAAAGGTGCAATGCAAGAACCGCAGCGGAGTTGCATGCGCGTTGCTATCAACAATCAGTGACGTCTGTGACGTTGACTGGACAGCGGCCAGATTTTCCGCGACAGAGCCTTCGACCCGCAAACTCGATCGAAACGAAAATGTAATTATCGTAGTAAACAATGGACGAGTTGGCGGCATTCGAGCGACGCACGCCGCGCGAACCGCACGCGCGTACCTCACAGGTACTAGCGATCGTATACGTGTTGTCCTTATCGTGTTAACTTTTGTCTTTTTTCCCTCACCTCGACTAGAAAGAGAGCGACAACGCCTAGTTTGAAGGGTGAGAGTGACCGCACACCCTTATCAATCGCGAATGATCTTGACATTGCACCGTGCTAAACCGCGCGCGAATTAACCTGTAAGTTGCTCGACTACTCGACCGTCTACGTAAAAATTAATTTTAACTACCAGAGATTTCAGCAGTGCCTCCAAATTCGTTATGCTTTGACATGAATATTCATGCCATTGTATATTTATGCGGTTTACGCGTTATCTGCAGTTATTGTTCTGCTATCATTGTTATGGTGATCGAAGATGTGAAGCATTTTAGCGCGAACAACACAAAACGAGTACAGATTAGCGGAAATAACATTTCAATTAGCCTGTCGTGTAAAATGTATTTTTCTTGGCAGGAATGTGGAACTAATGTAATGCGGGTGTGCGTTTGACGTAAATCACAGAGAGGACTGTGATAATGTTATGAATGTTCTTGCAGTAGGATTACAGTGATAGTGCATATAAGGATTATTCAAGTTCGTGCCCATTGAAAGATTCGTCAGGTTTAATTCATAGCGCGTCTACGAAATGCTCTAAGGTTCGTTTGAAAACTGACAATACTGATGAATTAGAGAAGAATATTCATACGACCAATACATAATTAATCGTATAGAAGAAAGATGCTGGGACTAAGAAATTCTAGAACTAAAATAACTTATAGAAAAACGACGACTACATACCTTTTTCGTTGTCATCACTTTGGCTTATGAAGTTTCCGTACGAGATAGATCTAACTCAGTTGATGCTTCACATCCATTAAATGTGCGTTCATAAGACAGTTGTATAGTTCCAGTTGATAGATTCGGTGTTTTTTCATCTATTTTCAAGGAGATCCGTCGCGTTATCCACCGGTCACGTGCCAGATGACTCCACGGCTCGATGCATTAGTTATTGATCATACGAACTTGAACATAATTATTATTTATATTAAATATAACAAACGCCATTAAATATAACAAACAGAAGCAAACAATTCAGTAATTAAAATAGTATGCGCTTAATAAAACGTTTTTACAGCTCGCTCCACATTTACAATAGATAAGATTAAGTATAAATGTTTTGCGACACGTTTTCCAAGAGAACAATTTGACGCTACTTCAAGTTCAATGGCGTTTTTATTTATATTTCATCGCTGTTACGTGGTAGTCCATGAACGTCTTTAGCCATAAAACTGTGTCATTCAAGGTAGTTAAACACAACGCCAGAGATATGTATTTGAACGTTTATCACCCGTGAATTTTATGGATTTCGTTTTTCTTCTACACTGTAATCTTCCTCGGCCGTATTGTCAGTATTTCTATAAACACACAATGTTATCTGGACTTAATTTAAAGAAAGTTTTATTTAAATAAATTCAAACATGAACGGAATAAACCTTTTATTGAGTTAAAATGATGAACTCGTCTGAATTTGTTTAACTCATCATGTGACGAGTCACGCGGATACCAGTTTGCATATCATGCTTCGTAGAGACGATTCACTTAAGCTTTTGTGTATTTGATATACTTATAATAATTCACACACGACTTTATAAATCTTTAAGAACTTTCTGGATATTTTTCAGGTATACATTTATATATTCTCAGGCTTTTCATATTTTCCTTCAACATTAATTAAGGATCATCAGTTTTTACCTTGTTACGTGTATGATGTATGATTATAAAACTTTATTTAGATTTAACCGAAAATTCATAGCGCGCATTTGTCACTGTCTTTTTGGTATTCTGAACATTAAATTATTTTTCACTTATGTCTATAGGTATTTGCCCATTCAAAAGATTGTTCGGGTAATGTATAAAAACTGGTTGATTACGAGTTTTTGTTGAATTTTAACCACCGTTGTTTGCTTTTTCGCTTTTGTTACTTAAATAAGTATATTTTCTTTATTACTGAAACTACGTGAAATCCTACTTACAATTAAATGTTTTAATAATCATTGGATTTTTTTAACTACAAAGTTATATGTCGAAGAATACACAATTTATACGTAAAGCCTAACATTTTCCAGGATAAAAGTTTCAATGTATTTATATGTATTTATTTTGTACGTCTAAGTATGGAATACGTTTATGACTACATGATAAATTGTTACAATAAAAAGTAAATTTTCCTCAACAATGTCATTATCTGCTGGAAAATTGAGTATTGCAATGATGTTGTCACATAACAAAAAATATATTCTAGAGGCCTTTAAATTTTCCCTGTTTACACGTTTTATGTTTGTTTTAAATTATTATTTTTTGTATTACGAGCTTTGTAAACGATACAAGAGATAAGACATTTTAAGATTAGAATTTGCTAATTTTTATCCTAGACAAGTTCTACTCTTCCACACATAAACATTTTTAATGTTTGTAGGCAATATAAGAGTAACGAAAACGTACTCCTTTTAACAATTGAGGGAATTGTAATAATCGGTTTTATTTTTTGAATTCCATTTTCAACCCACGTTTTGAAGTGAAATTAGAAAGAAATTGTGCATCTTGGCAAGGCATAACGAAATTGTGAAAAAGAAGTAAAAGTGAAATAAAATAATAATTATTTATGCTTTTACCTCTCTGAATAGCACATCTTGCGCGTGATATTTAATAATATTATATTCATATTAAACTTATGTCAAATCAAATTAAGGTTAAGTAATCAAACACAATTTGGTTCGAAACATTTTTAGGTCTACTGATATCGACAAAGAAGAACAAGGAAAAAATTGCAGTGCTACTAGTGATCTATTAGTTGATTTGAACTCAATCGATCAACCAAGTGATAAGTGCAGTGATGTAAGTGACACAAGTGATGAAAAGAGTTTGACGATACACTTCGGAAGGAAAACTGGAGGTCGACACGTATGAGGTGTCAGTTGACGTCGAGCTGACAACAGATGTCATCCCGATTGAAGTTGGTGAGTAATGGTCAAGTTCTCCCGCCGGAGTTAAAGATAAGCGAACTGCCTCGCTTAACAATGAAATCGGAACCTTTGATATATTTGAGAAAAATAAATGTATGTAGTAATGCGATTCCGATGCTTGTAAATAATTAATTATATAATTTTGTTCGAAATAAACTAACACGTCGATCGAACGATTTGTTTTAAAATACTATTATATAATTTTATAAAAAAATATTTTACAGAAATTTATACTTTAAATTCCTTATTCGATCTACAATGTTAAACTACATTAGATGTGGTCGGAAATCCGACACCGAGTCGCAAAATCATGCAGGCTTCCATTCTTCGGAGGAGCAGATATTAGTACGCATTTGTTAATTTATTTAAGACTTAAGGGAGATATGAACACATTCAACAGTCTGGATGGCCACTAATTACTTTTCCATATTGCAGCAGTGTGGTAAAAGATAATTCAGGCCTTCTGAAGTTGTAGGATGAGAATCAAGTCCATCAGTAGAGAGCTATAGAATGGAGTATATCGAAATTTTTATTATTTTGCGATTCGAGGTTTTAATTTCTCAAATGACTGAGAACGAAAGCTTAGTTTATATTATCTTACCAACCGATATTGAATATACGCAATATCAAATCTCGGTTTGGGCCTTACTGCTAATCGTTTCTCGTTTTTAATGAGACGCGTCTCTTAGTACTTACCTCGCGGAAGTATAAATTTTCCTCTAAGTGTCGCACTGAAAGGAAATCCTGAAGGACGAATGCAGGAAAACATTGAAAGTGACAGTATAATTATGTGGTCACAATGTTAAGGAATATTCAATATTCTGTGACCTATCCCAGATAGTTAGTATTTATAAGTACCTATACCTATGTCCTCTACAAAGGTCTTAGTAGGTAAAAATCACTTACATCTGAATTTCAACCGCATGTGCTCGAGTAACATTGTGGAAGATATTCCCAACATTACAAAGAAATAATGTCCAAAATTGTTTGATTGGTTTGCTTAATGCTATCTCCAGCATTGAAGAAATTTATGTAACCTGCTGTCTATATGTCACATGATACCGTTCATGAGCCATGTTCAGTATATTTTATGTGCAATTGAATTCTTGTAATTGTCAGACAATTATTTTTGTTATATAATACTGACATAAAAAAGAGATAACATCAGTTTTATAACATGATTAAATGATTCCACAGATTAGTTTAGGATCATGTCGTGTTGATAATAATGAACTGAGCTATTATTTTAAAATTGTAGTAACCTAGATTATGTTTATGTGATTTGAGACGTAAAATAAGAGTATACTACAAATTAATTACAAAATTAACCCTATAATAGTTCTTGCAAATCATTAAATGTTTATTAGTTATTATTGTTTTGTTGATTCAATTTGTCAGAAAATAAAGTAATAATTTTAAGCATAAAATACGCGGGCTTTTATGCGTGTTAATAAGCAGTTTAAACTTATAACGCATTACAAGAATAATTATCTCACATTCACGTATACTACATATATATCCTCCCATCGTGTGGGCTGACAGGCTAGCGACGACCCTCACTTGTCGTGTTCCGGTAGTGCGCCTGAGAGGCAGAGTCCCTCTTCCTACTATCCTTTATATCCTATCCCGTCCCTTTTCCCTTTAAAAAAATAAATATTACATTTCTGTGAAACATATTAGGGCTATAAAAGCGTTTTGAATTTTCACAAAATAATAAAATTTGCTATGATTAGAAGTCGCTAATACTCGCCGAATTTGAAGGGAAAAATGGGATTTTCGATGCATGTCTACGCTGTTCGAGACGAGGTCCGGGTGTCGTGTCGCCGAACTCAAATCGCCGAACACACAGCCACGCTTTGAGAACCCACAGGACCCGAAGATACGCAGTCAGTGGCAATAGTATGGAAAGTGTGGGAATCTGGCTCTCAGGCGCACTACCGGAACACGACACAACATATGATAGTAGGATTTACACAAACTATAAACATACACCTTGGATTTATTAAGTAGTTAATTTTACGTCTAATAAGTCGTGCTATAACTTGGATAGACTTGGATCAAAACATACCTTTAATAATACACGAATAAGCAATTGTAAGTCTTTTATTGCTCGTACTTACTATCGTGATTTATAATTAGTCACACGCAATGTAGTTAACTAGATATCTTAGCTGCATTAATTTTTAACCATTTATTTCGCTACAATTGTGTATAGGGCCAATTCGCGTAATGATTATATAATCATCGTGGTCGTTAAATATCTATCATATTCTAATTATCTAGGTACATAATTGCATTTACTATTAACAGGCATTTACCTAAGGTAGTCTCGACAGACCCTTTAAACTTGCCGCTAAAATCGTGAATACGAATATTCATCATCATCAGTTGATATTTTTTCACTGTTGGTCATAGACTGGTTTTCTATATCACAGAACAAGTATGGTTGAACAATTAGGAAGGTACTACTACCACAACTACATAACCAGCGTAAAATAATTCTTAATATTCGACCATTTGTGCCCTTATCAGGGGCGGAACCAGGGAGTCATGACCACCTCCTGGGCGGGAGTTTTGTATGATTATCATGTTAATTTTCATAGAAAACACTTAAATTTTACACAAATGTCGGTTTTGTAGTATTAATGAAATTGTAAATAAGCATGTAGTCTACTTTTGGCTCAATGGACACTGCCCCTACTTAGAGACGATCAGAACATTATTACTACCCGTAAGGACTTCGATGAAACGGTTCGTAACATCATATGCTGTAACGAGTAACGAATAAACAATCAATCAATTTAAATCAAAATAATAAAACATGTGTTATGAGACAGAATAGGAACAGGAATAGGGCATAATGGATGTCATCGTGGAAATCCAAAGAGATGTCATGTATCGGTTCAATCCTTTCAACCGCTTTTAATCTTGGTAAAAGGTAACGTAACTTAAGCTAATGTTCGTGCATACGCAGTCGCGGACGGAAGCAGGCATACTTATTATCAAGCCAGAGCACTGCACATCTAGGACTGAGATACGAGAGCAAGCAATAGGCATAACGAGTAACCTCGCGAAATGTTTACGAGTGCAATCAAGAGCGACGTGGCCTTGTCGGCTGTAGGTGATAATGCGGATGAAATTATATGAAGGGGACACGTTATCATTCCGCATAGCGCGTTGGATGGTTCTCAGAGCTCATCAGGACTTTGATACTCGAATAGCTAAAGGTGTGAAATAGAAGTTGCGGTTGTACTACTGGCATAGTCGTTGAATAAGAAATAATCTTTAAGTGTAATCAGCATAACTCATTGCTGTCCCACTGTTGGGTTTAGGTTGGTCTCGTCTAAGAATGAGACGGATTAGGCCATGGATTGGTAGATATCACACGTCTGTGTGAACATTTTTTTTGAACTCACAGGTATATAGGTTTCCTCGCACCGTTTTCCTTCACCGTGAAACAAGTTATAAATTACTTTGCACATGATTTTCCTAATTCCTTATCCCGAAATGAAGCCGCAATACTCACCTATCGATCACTTAAGCAGAGAACTTTTAGCTTTAAGTAATATAATTTCGCTACAAAATTCATATGTTAAGTTTTAGCGTTCTATGAGCCGTAGCTAAGGGCAAAAACTGAACTTTTATAATGAATAGCGATCACCCATAGGCCGGTCCACTATCAATAGCAACTTGTCGTGTTTCGGTGGCGCACCTGGGAACTATATTCCCTATTCCCAACCTTCCCAACTTGTTGCAATACTTCTGTCAGCGTATTCCATCTTTTCCTTTTCGTTCAAAGCAACATAATCGCACGGGAATTTTGTTTAGACAACGAGGACACCTAGTATGCTCCAGGCTTTCTCCAGTTGTTGGAAGAGAACCGAGCTGAGCAGTGGGCCATAAAAAAGATAGCAAAGTATATTAATCCTACAGAAAGCAGGTATGTGACGTGCTACGCGTCGCAATGAGATGCGATCGGACGCACATTTGTCATTGGCCTTGCGTTATCAATGTGACGCTCGCGTCACACCTGCGCAGCCTGTTTTATTGTATACATCCGTTAATGTATCTATATAAGTTTTACATAATAAAATTCATAGGTACATAAGGTCAATCTCACATATTGTATTAGATACCACCTCGCAAAAGGAACGCGCTTGAAATTATTTGACATTTTCGGGAATCTGTCGGTATCTTCACAATTTTTAGTTGTAATGGTGCACTTGATGTTGTACTTGGTGCTCCAGATTTCTCCACTTATTGCTCTCGATTGCTCCACCATAAAATGCTCCAAATAATTGTCCATGTAAGCCCTACATTGATACTAATGGCGATAAAAGCTTTTATTTTTTATTCTCATAGCCGTAATTTAAAATCGTCCCACCTATTTAAACGTCGACCACCCCAAATTTTTTAATTAACAACTTTCTTCACATTTACCTGATGATGCAATTTATCGTACCTTTTTTATTTGATCACCTTATCATTTGCGGAGCATCTGATCAATTACAAGCTGTATCCGCTTCCGAGGGCTAATAACTATGTTTTTCTCGCCGTGATTTATCTCGACTACTCAAGTTTAACGAGGAGGTGTCTTACGGTTATTATACAATGATAATATGTAAAGAAACTTAACGTGCGTACTTACGTACTTAATGTAAGAGACATGCATTTTGAAGTAATACTTCTTTAGTGACGGTAATATTAATTGCTGACTGATACACAACATAGTTGCACGCTGATTCAGAAAGCGATGAATAAAATAAAAAAGTAATTAACGCCAAATTTAATGAAGAGAAGAATGAGGTTTGCAACAAAATCTTCATTCAAGTAACGTAGTGGAGTGTGCTTTATGTTAATAAATTCTTTTTTTTTCTTTCGTATTAATGAAACGCTTAGAAGGGTTTTTTTTACCAATCGTTTAATTCAATTGACACATCTGCACAAGAAATCAACAGAATGAAAAAAAACAGTCTATTCAGTCAGCCCGAACTCTTGTTGTGATCGTTCAGTTGAACTTACTTTTCTAAAAGAAAATAAATAAATGTAAAAGTATATATTACATAATAATAATTGTTCTTAATACTATACCAGTGTTATTACTAAAACAAGTAATATATTAAATACAAATCAAACTTCCAGATATGATGATATATATGATGATGATGTTCTTACAATATCAGTTAAGAAATAACAGTAAATTTCCTTTCCATGTAGATATATATCCTTTCCAGCACACCATCCTCATGATAAAGTACGAACCTTAGGAATTCTTCACAAATATATTTTTGGTACTTCATTCTCAACTTGTCATTGATCCGCAATTTCACTTTCATTAATGCCAAGAGTTCATTCAAGAGCATTCTATGTAAATAAAACAAAGAGGGCGACCTCCATCCGACTGTATCATTTACAACTCGTTAAATGTTACTAGATCTAAGCCTCCTGACCTCTGAAAGGCACACACGGTCTTCTTTGGCGAACTACTACCATACCTTATGTGTTGTATGAGTAAAAGCTCATGTATTGAATACATAATTTTAATAAATTTGCGATTTTTTTATGTATAAGCCAAATAAGGCAGTCGAAATACCTGATGGTAAGTAGTCACCGCCGCTTATGGATATTTGCAACAAGAGAGTCGCCAATGCTATGCAAGGTAAAAATCC
>DWNK01000496.1:0-11459 GCA_018250315.1 Hyalothyrus neleus pemphigargyra | reverse complement strand
ACAAAATATCTCTTGAAAACCACATTCGAGATAATTGACGATTTATGTTTTTGGTAATAAATTGAATTTTATAATAATTATGGCTAAATATTATAATATGTAATGTGTCCGTGTCCGTGTCGTGTTAGTGTGAAACTTTCTTTATAATATAGACTGCACATGACAACAGTCTGTTGTAATGTTATATACATTAGGCCAACCACGTAACTCGATCCGCAACAACAACATATGTTTCAATTTGAAAACTGTCTCAATTACAGCTTTGCGATTAACTATAACTATTTAATTGTAATCAAATCATACTTGCAACAATTTCTATCGATATTATTAACCTGTAAATAAATAGATTGTGACAAACTTCTAATTGAAACTTATTACTTACTTACTTATTGTTGTTGCGGATCGAGTTACGTGGTCGGCCCGCAGGTCATATCGGTATTAGCGTGCTAAACTGCTATGGTTAGAGAGAGAAACGAGAGGGACAGACTATTTCAATATCGTCATATCATATCATATTTATTTATAATTTAATTTTGAATTCATTATAACTGGAAAATAAGAACTACAGTTCTGTCACCATATTTTCCGTGATCCAGATAAGAGGATCAGAGATCGAGGCCGCCTCGATCTATGTTTCTTTGTAAAATCGATACGAAATACATACTTTTTGATTTTTGATTAGAACATATACTTAAGATAAAAATCTTGCTATAAAGTAATTCGCTCACTTCTTGCAAATATCACTGCCAATTAGACAATGAGTTTACTATCTTCGGAGGAGGCGGTTTGGATCTTAGAATTTAAGTCTCACTTTTCCTATTAAATTGCGGTGCCTCTGTCAGAGTATCGGCATCACAAGACGCGCACCTTGTCACGTGAGGCATGCACATGCGTAAATCATTTTTCATTTCAAAGCTGGCAAAGTATTAGCGACTGCTCTGTTGCAAATGTTCATATGCGGTGGTGACTACTTACCATAAGGTAGCCCGCTTGCTTCGTCGTTAGACTTATACCTACATAAAAGTGCTTTCTAAGTAACGGACTCAAATAGGTCTTATTAGTCATTTGGCTGGTGGTTAGATCCCATCGTGACCTGACTGGCTAGGTACCACCCTCAGGGCGGAGTCTGCCTGTCAGTAGAGACTTGTCGTGTTCGGTAGTGCGCCTGAGATCCCGAACTCTTCGTCTTCCCACCCTTCCCATCTCTCCTATCCTATCCCATCTATAATCTCTTCATTGAGCATTGACATCTGATGTTACACATGTTCATAGACGGCGATGACTACTTACCATCAAATATCCCACCTGCCTCATCGTTTAGCTTATACATAAAAAAAGTTAATTAGGTATGCATTACGGACATTTTCGCTATTTCAGCTGTGATTTCCGTATTTATGATAATACTTACATGCTATTGATAACCACTGGAAGATTACGGGCACCGGTTGATAAATATACGATGCATTTGACAGACAGACGACCCATTTTCGGGAAGGCGGAAGAAATATTTCTCCGGTTCGTGAAATAGACTGAGGTACTCGTACGTTTTACTAGGTTCTCCATACGTGTAGAAGAATAAATCCACTTCTGAGAACCAAAATGAATATGTTTTATGGATCACAATAGTTATTACAACATTATTGGGGGTTTTTTTTTATATTATGCAACGGGTACTCACGATTAGGCGTTTTTTGCGTTGCATAATATAAAAAATGTGTAAAATCCGCGATGACATTAGTTTAAAATCATATATTATTGGGGTCAGTCCATCTAGTTCTACTATTAGTTCTACGGTAGAACTAAATGGTCAAAAAACCATCTGGTTCTACTACTCAGTATGACAATTGGATTAGAACAATTAAGACAATGGGTATCCAACGTTCTACGAATAAACTTAGCTGTTCGTTAAAAAAACAAAAGGATTAGTTAAATACAATGTGATTGTTAAGGAGTAGACGAGATACAAAATCATTTCGCGTGCCAACTAGGATCTTCATATTTATAACTAACTTCCGCCCGCGGCTTCATCCGCACGAATTACTCGATTTTTCCCGTTCTGGCGTAAAAGTGTAACTTCATATAATGATTCAAACCTCCATAGGCGTAGATTTTTGAAAAAAAGCCCATGTTCACCGACATCTTCAAACGATCTCCATATTAAATTTCATTACATTCGCTCCAGCAGTTTGGCTGTGAAAACGTAACATACAGACAGACAACGTTACTTTCGCATTTATAATATTAGTGTGGATGCAAGCAACGAACCGCATTGAAGAACAAATAAGACTGTAGCAAATATTCAGGGGCTGACGTGCCGTTCTGCTATCGTACTTGCAATAATTTGTTATCATCTCTTGGCACCCGATGGTTGCCTGGTCGAGTACTATTTTCTCATTTTTAAAACTCATTAATTATTCTCTTTACAGCCTGATTTGGAAGGTTGCCTTAGTCTTAAAGACTAGTTATTTCCTTTACATGTTTCGTTCATAAAGAGGAGTAGAGATCATAACAGATGCGAGAATTGCGAAAAAAGAATGCAATGCAAAAAACGGTATAAAATGGACATATATTTTGTAGAATGATTGCGTTTACTCGATGCGCCTGCAAAAATATTAACAATTTGAATGCCCCTATTGTGAGGTGTAAAACTTATTAAAGCCCATCCTTACAACATCATCCTCCTCCTCATTCGTCTCAGGTACATCACTATCGTCATCCTGCTCACCTCCATCCTCCCTGACCGACATTATGATGGGGTATTAATGTAATAGGTGAGTTATGTTACTGAAACAGAATTTCCTACAGTAAAGTAACATAACTCCCTCAGTTATGAATGAAACGCCCATTACTTAATAGTTCGTACAGATAACAAAGTGAATCAAAAAGTACTAACAGATAAATAAATATCTTTGGACAACTCACACGCGGCCATCTGATCCCAAACTAGGCAGAGCCTGTGCTATGATAATCAGACCGATATACATACATATATATTTATAAATATATACTTATATAGATAATTTTTACACCCAGACACAGAACAAATACTCGTGCTCATCACACAAATATTTGTTCTGGTAGGAATCGAACCCACGACCCCAGGCGCAGCAGTCAGGTTCACTAACTACTAGACCAACGGGCCAGTCACCTATATGAATGTGACTTGGCCTGTTCCACGCAGCACGACTTAGCCTAATATATAGAGGAGGCCCAAACTCATCACTGGGACAATAATGAGTTGATGATGATCAGCCAGCAGCGAACTCCGAAACCTCTCAACAAAACTCTAGAAATTCTTTACGCTAGAAATATGTATAGGTATGTTAACAAAATGGAGGTCATGCCTTCCCGGTGAAATCTAATATGATAGTTTTAAAAATAATTACTATTGGTTTAATATCAACTGGATTTAAATTTTACACTTATGTGTCAAATCGAACATAATAACAACTCCCTATAACTCGACACAGTTTTTCAAACATGTTTTGCTACTTTTATATACAATTTTTATATCACAAGTAACGGTCTCATGTGGAAAGAAAACGATTCCTAACACGCTCGCGACAACGCCTACTCGCATTAAGATAAGAGCCGAAATGAAACTCCAAATAGGGAATACCCTTTTATTTGTGTCACTGCATCAAGCGGAATTATTATGCTTGTGTTAGAAGAAGACTTTTAATTTTATGTTTTTTTTTCTGCTTTTTATCTGCTGGTATTCTTTTTTGCTTTTCATGTCTGGAGAGGACTTGAATAAGTTCTTTTTAGGTTCCATATCACACACGACACTAACTATATCTTTACATACCGCACTTTGCACACTTTGTGATTTGTATAAGATAACCACTAGATTCCCTGCTTGTGCTAACTTATAACCATCTTCTCTATTCTTGGATGTTTCTTGGATGTTTCTTGAACTAAAAAAGAAAAACGATCTCATCTGGGATGTTTCTTGAACTAAAAAAGAAAAACGAACTAGACGCAGGGTAGACAGACTCTTGTACCACTAGTAACTGTCCAACAGTTTGTCCCCAACACCGCAATTTCGCCGTGACCACGAGTCTGATTAACTGATTAGAAATATCCACATACAAAAAATGCCTAATTGTTTGTACCCGTTGTATAAGACATAATAATATTTTGTATACTAATTATATTGTCACTACACAGCTTACGCCTACTTCACAGTACCTTTAATATTATGTTGAAAAGGCTGCCCGAAACTAGTTTCGGCAAATTGAGACAAAAACTTCTGACGGCAAATGTCACGCATAATGTATCGGAAATATAAATTATATTAGATTGGGGGTTTGCTCCGTAATGGCGGGCTGTAATGTGGTCGCAGATTGTGTCGTGTCGGTCGCCACTAAAGAATTATGCCACTCATTATTGTTGTGAGTGGCAGTGGGACTCGACATGCGAGGCTTGTGGGTTTGTGTCCATAGTTAAGTTTTACGATGCTACCAGAAAGGAAATTTTTGTAAAGATTGGACGATCTGTTACTCAAGTTCTCAAGATCTCAATTCTAGAACTGAGAAACTTTTAAAGCGTTTGAGATGTTATTCATTTTTAGCGACCGTGCCCCGGGAACCCGAGAATTATTAAGGCTCCGCTGTCTGTTCGTCCGTCCGTCTGTCACAGGGCTCTTATTCATGAACCGTAATAGGTAGACACTTTAAATATTTTTTTAAAAATTGTTTAGTAAAATATATTGTTGGCTTAGATTATATAATTGTTGGGTTGTACGGAACGTTTTGTGTGTGTAAAGTATTTTAATTTTATTTTGTCGTTTTCGTTAAATTATAGGCGCACTTGTTTTTCCCGACCGCGGGATCATATCGACCGCCGGAGTTCGTTTGGCATCTTGATTTCGCATTTGGCAGAATGTAATTTTATCTTGAATATTGATGAAAGTTCAGTTTCTATTGGCATAATCGAAGTCGTCTTCGAGATTAATTATGACCATTATGTGTTTATGAACGCACTTGTTTTTTTTTGCGGCGAATCAAAATTAGCTCAGGATTAAGAATTAAAGTGCTATCAGATTTTGAGTAACTTCAACTCTCGAAAACGTTCGTTTTAAATGATTCTTCAAATATTTACTGAGCTTTCTGCGAAAACTGAGAATTCGGACAAAATTTTTCAAGGACGACAAACAAATATTTGAACAGATATTGAACGCGAGCTTGCGTCTGTATTAGATTTTCTATAATGCTACGTTTCGTATTGCTCCATTGGAAAATTTAAGTAAGAATACTCGAAGAATATGGTTCTTCTATATACTTCGATTTCATAACTTTACAAGCTTTTACAGTTTTTTATACAACATTAAAGGTAATTGGAAAAATAAAGTGATATATGTTATTTTAACCGACTTCCAAAAAGGAGGAGGTTATCAATTCGGCATGTATTTTTTTTATGTGAAGTCGGTGCTAATCTTAAATGTAATTAAAAATTGCTAAGTTTGTGCAATATCATTAGCGCCGATGTTACGACTATCTAATTAACAAATCCCATTTAAATTATTTTTTACTTTGGAGTGATTGGAAGTCGCTTGGTATTTTTTTATTAAAAAGTTTTTATCAGGTTTCATAATTATGGTTTGTGCTGATCTGTTTTTTTTCTTGCATTTCTTATATTATTGTATTGTGCTACTTTCTTTATAGAATACTCTTTCGTTGTAGTTGCATTGCTATCTCTGATAATACTAATGGTGGGTAGGTACCCACGTTCGGGACAGTCACTCACCGTAAGACGGAACGCCTTATTAAAATGTCGGATAGTTTAAATAAATATTCATCATATATATTTTTATCGAATAAACCTTGAGAAGAGATATGAGAGCCACTTGATGGTAAGTGGTCACCGTCGCCTATGAACATTTGCAACACCAGAGGAGTCACGAATACATCGCCATTGAAGGAGAGCTCTTATTGCGCAACTTTTTAAGAGCCCACCTCATAGCGCTCCGGAAAAACTTCACAGAAAAATTTCAATCGGTTTCTTTACCGCTATCAAATCGCTACAAATTCGCAAATTCCATATAAAACATTTACGTTGTGTAAACAAAAATCCGGCCCACAAGAAAGGCACGGAGCGTCATATTAGATAAGTTTTCCCGCTCGTGCGATAAGCAGACGGTTTTAAGACTAAAACGTCGCTAAACTCAAGGAAGAGAAGCTAAGAAAAGCTCTTACGTCTCTCGTACTCTCAATATATCATATTTTTTCCCGAGTCTGAAGATATATGAGCAGCGGTTTCGCACGTGACAGCCTTCCGGGGGTAATATTAATAAAATTATTGTGGAAACACGTAGCGAGCCTGACCTACTCGACTCGTTACAGGAGAAGCACTCAGTAGTTTAACTTTACACAACGTAACTCACGGATTACGTCACTGCTGGAAATGTGAGAAAAAAATTCTCGCATCAATTAAAAAACGACACTTTCAGCGTCACATAGAATGTGAGATTTGGTATAGTTCAGGAGTGAAAAGCAGAAATTTGTGTAACAAGCGTGACAGCGTTATTAAAACATTCTTTGTATATGTTTATACTGGCGAAATATTCTGTCGTTAAACACGTAATCGCACAGAGTAGTGTAGAACTAGAGACAAAAACACCCAACGCGAAAGTAAATAACCCGCAAACTTATAAATTTAATGAATAAATTGAATTAGACAACCCCTAATAAGTAAAAAAAAGTTCTCAAAAAAAGTTATCTAAAGTCTACCAATACGCACTTGGGCAGGGCGGTAGACTATGGCCTAATCCTTCTCACTCAGAGAGGAGACCCGAGCCCAGCAGTGGGACAGTAATGGGTTGATAACATGACATGACATAATAAGTAAGCAGTAACAGTTTTTCACATTAAGGTTTATTTGTTCAATGTCACATTGTTGCAAATCGAAGTTCTCATTGTTCCATGTTACAAAAGCAAACAACACTCATTAGCGCGTACTTTTTCTAAGTATTATAACCGGTCATAATAGAAGTGATTAATCACGTTGCTTACAACTTCATAATGTGTTTGCTAAGGAGGCGAAACAAATACTTCTTTTAAAGCGATTAGAAACGAAACAAAAAATATACAAGTAGAAATAAAAACTATAATAATCCCTGATATCTCCTTGCAAAGGGTGCCAATGGAACCCTTTTACTGGTTTCAGGTTCAAAAGAATTAGGTTATAGTCCACCGCACTGCTTATTTTTATTAGTGGGAGACTTAACACACTTTCAAGGACTTTTAAAATGATCCGTTCCCAAAGGGTGTCAACGGAGCCCTCCGCTGTCTGTCCGTCCGTCTGTCATAGAGCTCTATCTTACGAGCGGTAATAGATAGAGACATAATTTTTTTTACTGATGGTGTATTACTATGGCCGCTAAAGTAACAATTAATAAAAATAAATATAGTCACACTACAAAGTTTAGTAAAAAAAGATTCTTGGTGGTACGGAACCCTGCATATGCGAGTGCGACTTGTGCGTGGCTGGTTGCTCCATCATCAGACTGTGATTACTATCTATTTATAACCTCCTCAGCAAGATCATTCTAATGAGCCCAAACATGGACACTATTACATGGACACATCATCTCTATTTCAAAAATTTTCATTTTAGGCTGCGAAATTTGCGACTATTTATCTCATATATCAATATACGCAAATACAAGTTCTAACTATAGGACTCAAGGGTCGAAATACAATATATTAATAACAAAATAAGATTACCTGTTTCCTCGAACGTAAATCAATAAAGGCGGAGCTCCCTTAGCGACAGGATGTAGAGGTATTAATAAGGAACACCGACATAAGAATGTTTCCAGCGTTTACTAATTGCTTTTATATTTGAAACCGCCTTCAAAAAAAAGGAGGACATTAAAAAACTACATAGAGCCGAACATAGAAGTTCGGCTGTATGTAGTTTTTTAATGTCTGTCAATTGTGGACCAATTTTAAAATAATTTTTTGTTTGTAATGGCTTACTTCCTTGGTGCAAAATGCAAAAGTTTTATATTACTGGCCTGGTCTTATGATGGGCTGAACGTAACTACAGGATCTAAGCCCTGGTACGTATAATCTATTTGTGTTTGGGCACATTGAATTGATCTGGATGATCGGCTTGAAACGAAATCATCTTGAGGGTTTTACAATAGAGTTTAATGACAGGGACAGAGTCTTTATTAAAATTTCCACATCGCAAAATGTGTGCTTTAGTTCTTTTAAAAACGACCTTAACGAGTGGTGGCAGAAAATAAATGTTCACGCGTAGGTATTTGATTTGTCTATTTTTCAAGCAGAACAACAAATCGATTTTTGCAGAGTTATAAGCTGTAAAGTGAGGTTATTGGTTTTGTCGGAAAACGATGAAACCTGTCGGAGAGGCCACGTTGTCAAAATGAAAGTGATATTGAATTTTTGATAATGATATTATTATTTTAAAAATCAAAGTTGCGTGCGTGGATTCATACCCTGACCTTGACAATGAGAAATCTTAGTTTATAACAATCATGACTTCTTTCATATTGTATTGTATGTTACAGGGTTCTATTCATTCCAGCAATTTCAATAAGCACAAGCGAACTACAATATATTCTAAAGGAATATTCCAGTAGGTATCGAATCGTTCATTCCGATGCACGAATCCAATTACGTAAAAATTGGGATACATTCATTGCGATCACAATAACGGTATACTTTTTTGGATTCCCGCCCTCTGATTAGATTCAGTGCTGAATAAGCCCATCCATCGCGAAACCACAAAAAGGTCTCTCTCGCTCTCCATTCGTTCCGCTGTCCAGAAATTTTCGCTATAAAATTAATCGTTCCAATAAAATTGGACCGGAATAGAACCGCCCATGCATGAACACTTTTTAATTGAGTCCCTCTTTTTGCGCTTTCGCATTCACCCAAACGAGAAATCGAACTTAAACAACTTCCCGTTTACATATAGAGCCCGAGTCCCGTTAAGCGGGTAAAGATTTCCCTTCAACACTTTCATAACTTTCTTTGAGATATTTAACTGCTTATGCGGTATAAGAATGGGGATAAGAACTTCGAATTCATATAATTGCGATAGTTGGTTCATATTACTGTAGATTATTACCGATGCCTAGTAGGTTTATTATGTGTAAGTCTAACGTAAAAAGGTGACCCGATGGTAAGTCGTCACCGTCGCCTATGAATATTTGCAGTTTTTAATTTTGTACATATTTACACTTGCTAACATGTTACTTAAACCATTTTTTTACTGTTAATAAATATTAAATATATTAGTAATATTATTGACAGGAAGCACGTATAAAATAAATTATTTACTTGTATTAGTAGAACTCAAGGGCAAATTATACGCTCATTTACCTACAGTAATTTTCATTATCTTAATTTCTCCTCAAGATAAACGCTGATATTTAATTTCAACAATCTATATTACGCCAACAGTGTTGCTCTAAATGAGCAGTTCTTGTATACCATTACCTACATATAATAAATTAATTCGTTTTCAGTTTGTTCAGTTTCAGTTTCGTAGTTTTGAACTTATTATAATTTTGAAAGGACTACCACATACTTTCATCATCACCCAGGGTTGACTGGTGGAGATTCCCACTGGGTATTAAGTTCGCCCTTTGTAACCATAGTCTTAGGTGGTTTAAGAAGTTAAATAAATGTAAAAGAGAGAGACTGTCTGTTAATTTGTGTGCCAATTGTGTTACACATGAATGTTGTTCACGCCTATAATTGGTATGCTCACATGTCAAGTAGGTAATCCAAGAGTATAAATCTTATGTTAAGAATTGTGTGCATTACTGTCGATGTGTAAAAAGATAAATAAAGACAAATAGACATGAAAAGTGTGGAGGAACATAATTTATACCTAACTTTTCTTATAGATTGTGAGGTCGGCACTGATCAGGGCTTCGCTCGCCTTAAGGTACTCGTATAGTCATAGCCTCATAACCAATTAGTTCTGAATATACTGGAACGATTAAGTCAAACAACTTTATACATTGTTAACCTACGTACATACATAATAAATTAATTGAATATGTTTAAGCCTTACGAAGAAGCAGGCGAGATAGCTGATGGCAAGTAGTCAAATGATTCGTGTTTCTTTCGTAGTATACATAGCTATTAGCATATTTATTTTTCTCATGTAACTATAGACAATATTATTCTTGTTCATAAAATATAAATAAGAAAATACACATATAAACCAAACAAACAACATTGAACAAGTTGAAATATACCTATTCTCCATTTTTATTGTAGACAAACAATCGTAGTCGTAGTGATTCCTACTCCAGTTTGTACGGCTTTGTTTACTTTGATAATAATTCATTGCGAAGTATGGCGAAGTTTTATTTCACTAATGTTAGGTTAAAGTTTACATTTAATGCTTATTAAGTCTTTTTAGGGTTCTGCACCTCGAAGGAAAAACGGAACCCTTATAGGATCAAAAAAGAGATTAAAAAGTTGCACCTATACATACATACCTACATACACACATATTAATCTCTCAAATGTATGGCCGAATGTACATTTTGAGCGTTTTTAGCGCCTCCTGGAACGCACCCTTTATCAATGACGTAGTTACATTTTTGCAAGTTTTCAGGAAAAGTATTGGATACTAGTATTTCTATACATTTCTAAAACTTTTAGAAATAATTCTAATAATACCTGGATGACCGAGCTTTGCCCTTTTTCTTATTCATACAAAAAACATTCATTGGCTTAGTGTTGTTTAACAATGCCATCTACTGAAGCAGTTAGAAATCAAATGATATCGTAGCAGTTTTTCATTGCCTGAAAACACGGATAAAACGACGTTTTCTAAAAATGCAACCTAACTAGATTGCTCCCGAAGCCCTCGCGTACAAAATTTATTGAAATACGTTTTAATAGTTGGAGCTGTTCCGAGATTCAGATTATATTATATATATACAAGAATTGCTCGTACCTTAATCGAATACCTTTCAGATTATTCTATGGTAAAAACTTTCGAAACGAAAACTTACAACAAAATGCCAATATTGATTTTTTCTAATTGATTGGAAAATTTTAAACGTAAGTGTTGTACTAGAAAACAGACCAAGAACCCATTGTCCGCCTTTACTGTCCAAAATTAAACCAAAACAAGACATATTCACGAAACAATCGGAAATGTATTCCCCATTTCATTTTCGACAAGCAATCGCGTTTAATCGGTTCAGCGCGAGTCCCACTTGAGTTTGTGCTATTTTATATAATCAGATCCATTCGACGATTCATTGCGAGGTGTGGCGGAGGCAGACGCTTTAACGAAATTTTATGTTTCCGACGTTACGTCTAGTTTAATTACCTGACATGCAATCGTTTGATGTTATTTATGGTATTATCTATTCTGATGACTTCATATTTTCCGATATATATCGAATTGCCTCATACCTTTACTGCTCTTGGACACGTTTGAACAAAACGGAGAGA
>DWNK01000495.1:0-11464 GCA_018250315.1 Hyalothyrus neleus pemphigargyra | reverse complement strand
GGTGGTCTATGGCCTAATCCTTCTCTGAGACCCCAGCTGAGCACTAGGACAGTAATGACGAGGAATTTAGCAAGTACGGCTTGGTATCAATATCAATAATCAATGAATTGTTTAAAACGATTCATTGATTACCTAATAAGTAACTAATATATGAAAAAAAAATGACGTTGCTTACTGATCTCAACTATAAATAAGAGATGGCGGTTATTTGCAATAGTAAGATTCTCGGATCAGTTGATTGACCTACTCATAAATAGTGTCAAGTGAGAAATATAAGCCCTGGTAATAAAAATAGTTTATTAATATATTTAAAAAAACAGTGGTAGACCAGAGGTTAAGAATTGCGGTCTTACCCTGAGGGTCCTGGTTGGAATCCCAGGCGTGCATATTATTTTTAATGTCTTAATCATGTAACCAATACAAAGTAATTACTAATTATCATTTGCTTTATTGGTAAACGAAAACATCGTGGACAAAACCACTGTGTCCTAATAAGAAATGTAACAATTTAATCTTCAGCGATATATTTTTGTGACCGGTGGATTGTTCTTGTTCTAGGTTCATGTGAATATATGCCCGGTTGCCCCTATTTTAAATAAAAAACGTAATTATTATTAATCGTAAATCTACTTGACAATACATTCATTAGGAGACAAACTATATTTTCCTAAAATATCCGGCAGAACTGAAGAGTAGACGGCATCAAAATGGCCAACCTTCATCTAAAATAAGTTATAATTTGTTTATGAGAGCCGGTATAAGTAGAATAGGGTAGCGAAAATATTGAAATGGCAGAGTGCCTTTGTGTCGGCGAGAGGTCAAGGCAGGTGAATTTTCGCTCTAATAAACAAGAGGCATTTCATGTGAGTATCCGATCGCACGGTAGGGGCTATCAGGGGGTACCCACCATCTTTTAGAAAACTATGTTAACGAACGTTTTGTTTTTGTTTTCAGTAATATGCGAGGCTTGGATTATATATACGTATATATTATATATACGTCCTATAATCTGAGATGCGAGGTATATTAATATATTTTCGTTCAGTACAAAAAACAATAAAATAAAATACTTCATCGATTTGTTTTGTACGTGTGTACGGGCAATCTAATTGTAAATTCAATTCAAAACACAACTATCCGACCAATCAAATTGTATGCTTTCACTGTATTTACACTGTACTTTCACGACCAATGTTATACAAAAATAAGCTTACCTGTGTTACTCTAGAAGGTAACATTGAATTAAAATAGCTTAAAGTCGGTGATAATATTTGTAAATGTCGGTCCACTCGAGCAGTGTAGTTTACGAACTAAGCGCAAATTTTCAAACTTTCACGAACGCAGTCATTCAAGTGTTAAATAGCATTACCTGCATACGACGCGACGCTTCAAAAAAGTTTTCTTCTAGATAACAAGTACGCTTACTACTCTAATATGATTTATTTGCTATATTTGTACTCGTATGTATTATATCTATATTTTGTACACTGTGTTATTTATATTTTATTCTCTATACGAGTCGTTAAAGGCAAATAGCAAATAGGAGAGTTTTGTAAAGTGAATAAATATTATCTGTCACTAATTTCGACCTTACTAGGTAAAAAATTAAGCATAGAATGGGGCATAGATAAATGTCAACAACCAATAAAAAAGTTAAAAAGGAATCGTAGAATATTTATATAACTTACCTGACATTCTCATATCGCTGGATATAGATTTTGTGAAATTGTTCCTGGCGAGGCTGGCTGGCGATGTCAGCCTTCATCTCCATGGCGACGTGGCGTGGCAGCACAGATAGTAGCAGGCGCTCCTGCAAGAGATCTCATTTCAAAAATGGAACTATAACTGGCGTTCATTTGTAATATTGAAATGGCCAACGATTATAAAGAAGACATAGTAATTGGTTACTGTCACTGATGTACAAACATCTGCTACCAACTTTATTTTGACTTGTGCGTCCTGAAGTCAATTACATTTTTATTGCCAGTTCGAGAGACTAAGATGGTCGCCTCGTAAGTGAGCCGGCAACCACGCCGTACCACTGCAAGTTTTGCTCCGGAAATGGGTGTGGGAGTGGTACCTCTGCGGACGAAACATAAGGAGAGAGTTAAGGGCCTCGGGAATGTCATCTTTGCCCAAGCAAATCTGTGTTGATTATGACGGGCCAACCTACGAGCAGTCAGTGTTGCCACTCCATAAATATGGTTAAGGTAGACAGGCCATGGAGTCCCCTCAGTAGTGAATTGCCTTTGGGGGCGCGAACGTTTAGGGGCGCGAGATTCCTTAAGTACGTGACGGGCCATTGTCGCATGCAAACCACAAACTCTTCTCAAACTGATGGACACATAAGTTCAACGACACATTCTTCTGAACGCATTAAATGTGGGAAAATGAACAGACATGCGCCTATATACCTCACGCATGTAGGTAATCAGGTACTCGCACACGCAAGCACTTACTTACGAAAATACACTTAAACATCTACCAACCAAAGGAACAAAAGAGATTTAAATACATTAATGTAATTTTACTTTACTCGTCCATTAGTACTTTATCCTCATTCCATTATCATCCATTTTTGGATTCCGTTACGAAATTCAACGAACGGAAGCCTTATATTTCTACAATCCACACTAATATTATAAATGCGAAAGTAACTCTGTCTGTCTGTCTTGATGAACATAGGCTACTTATTTTTTTTTTAAATCTACCCCGATGAGGAAGAAATGGGGGTTGAACGGGAAAAATAGTCAAAATCATGTAGTTTACGCGGGCGAAGCCGCGGGCGGTAAGCTAGTCTTACTATATTTTTATCTCTATATGTATGTATATATGTCACAACTATTTTACTTTGTGACTGTTGGTACTACATATGTACGCAGTTGAAGTTCGGAAAGTATGAAGGTTCTTCGGTTCACAATGGCAGGAAAATAATAAAAAAGAATACATGGAATGACAGATCTTTAAAAACAGGCTTTCTTTTGTTTAAGTCCCCGCGTTCTTTACCGTTTGAGCTATAAAATTATCTGAGAAAATGTAAGATCTTAGTAGTTAGTACGTATTAGATGTAGACTTTAATACACATTGAACAAAATTTTGTCAAATGTCTTCTCTAGTAGTATAAAACCCAGTCTATCCCTTTATAAGCCTTGACGGAAATCCATCCTCGTAATATTATAAATATGAAAGTAACTCTATCTGTCTGTCTGTTACGGTTTCACGGCCAAACTGCTGGACCTAATGTAATGAAATTTAATATGCATGTAGTTTGATGTATGACGATGAACATAGACTACTTTTTTAATCTACCCCTTTTAATTGTAAAGTGGGGGTTGAATCGTTATCTATATGAAGCTACACTTATACGCGGGCGAAGTCGCGGGTGGAAAGCTAGTAACAATAGTCCTAGGTACGCTGAATGTACAGACAGTCGTAGATAACATTTTTGTTTTATAGCATTAAGAGATTTCATTCCCAATAAATAGAATGAGATTTCAACGGAAACGTGTAAGGTATAAAAAGAATAGGCGGAAGTTCACGTCAGTAATGACTGAACCTGAACAGAGTATTCTCTTTGTTTTGGATTTTAATTAAGTATTTTAGATGAAAAGCAAGAGGAATACAATATAACACGAATTGAAGAGGGATAATGATTTAAAATTTTTAATGTTCTTTGATGTTAAGAGAGAAATGTTATTTATATTTTGGCATTTATTAAATAAGGCTTCGTGTAAAGGAAATTTGCGGGTTGCAAAAATACGAATTAAACAGGGTGCCGATTTAATTACCTGTACTACTCTATCGTATAGTAGTATTTATATCATACTAGTTTTCGCCCGCACCTTCGTCCGCGTGAACTACATGATTTTGACTATTTATACCCCACAGTGGTAGATTTTTGAAAAATAAGTAGCCTATGTTCACATATTAAATTTCATTACTATCGGTCCAGTAGTTTGGCCGTGAAAGCGCAACAGACAGACAGAGTTTCTGACGCATTTATAATAAATAACATATTATACATTAAAAAAATCAGAGGCGTATTCCTATTCCGAATTATGAAAGTTGCTCAAATACATAGAAGTTCATGGATTTATTTGACATCCACAATAATTTTATGGACGTCTAAGCCCGTTTAAACCATGTAAAACAGACGGCTTACTTGCTAATCATTTTTCAATTTAGATAATGTTACTCTCGTATTTTCATCCGAACTATTTGATCTATTAACATATTGGGAAAAACAAATTTCATCTTCATCAGAATACACGTGCACGCTTGTATTTTGATACGTAACATTATTTTGTAGGTACAGAATAAACAGACCTAGCCAACCATTATAATATTGTATATTATTATTTATTTAAAATAAGAAACATTCTGTCGTCTATCCAATTGATAAAATATCATATACTCGTACATTATTAACATAATCGTATGTTAACGCGGATTTACTTCGTACTTACTATTTGTTATTTACTTCTTAAACTTAAAGAATAAATCACATGCTGTAACTTGGTTGCATTTTTTTTTACAGCCCACGGCTGAGTACCCACATCATATTACCAGACATCACAGAGAGGCCTGGAGCTTACTCTGCCACGCTGCTATTGGTGGTGGAAATACACTAAACAAGTTTGGTTTAATCTGTTTGATGTTTTCAAAGCGCTCGTAAGGCCTCCGGAGGCCTCCTCAGGAGATTTTAGTATCGGTAACAACCAGGACCGACTGTTTAACATTCGTAAGTGGTCACTGCCGCAAGCAGACATTAGGTCTGCTTAGGTAGGCTTAGGTCATTTAAAATGGTCGCCTCATATTTGAGCTGGCAACGGAAACACAAAAAATGCTTCACAGTAGAATGTGTCTTCATATGTACTAAAAACATTTTTAGCATAATTACATAAAGCTTATGTCGCTCAGGTATGAAGAAGTAATTAAGTAAGTGATTTTCAGAATCGGATGTTTTACATAAAAGTTATGTAGTCTACAAACATTCTAAAAAGCACGTATACAAGTTTATGTATGTGTGTTTTGTGTAGAAGTATTATACAAATATCCTAAATAGCACGTATAGGTACATGAAGTACACGTATGTATAATGTATATAGAGGTATTATACTGTAGGTTTTTAATTCTATTGGGGCTCGTAGGCGGCAGGTCCGATTTCTGTTGGTCGACCACTAATTATTACGGCTCTGTGGTCGACCGCGTTCAGTCTGTGCGGGAAAATTGCGATCGATGCGTTACCCAATCGTTGTCACGGCAAAAACAATGTCGTTTCTTACCGCTTTACAAAACATTCGACCCTCAGTTTCATACAAACAAAGTATCCAATTTATTTTCAAGCCATATGCTTTTATGAGCTTCCGTTTTGTTTGTGTTTTTCGTTATATTTGTTTCCACTGAGAATATATATTTTTTTAAATTAAGTTGTACAACAATTTGAGCCATGTTGCCATTAATGCTGACCCTTTAATAAAGTTCCGTAGATTTATAATTTTACCCACGAATAGCCTACTAATTAAGTACCTACTTTGTAAATGTGATATTACATAGTTACCTAGAACTAGTTGAGTAATTGGATATTGTATTGTATAAATTTAATTTAATTTAATTTAATTAATCATTAATTGTTTAAGCAGGAAGCAATGTATGTATTGGTGGATCTATATAAATGGAAAAAAAAGTTATTAATTATTTTCATTTTTGAAAAGTTCTGATAAAGACGAAAGAAACGGAAAAAATGTTTCGGTAGGAAAAAGCCTTTTGAACAGTTTATGAATATATTTTAATTGAATAAATTTTTATTTGTTTTTTCGTTGTGTTAGCTGTGTTCTGGCTAGAAGTGGTAAGATAGATATGTGTCAGGTCTTGTTTTGCTTGTGGTAAGCTTGTATCCTGTCGTATAGACATGACTAGCTAGCGGCCTAGGCAGAGTTCAGTTCAGAGTTCCGGTAGAGCGCCTGAGGGTTAGAGTTCGTCTTTCCACCCTGCCTATCATGTTGCGGGGCGGTGTGGTTGCTTGCGGTTATTGAGTTCACAAAGCGGTGCTGCTTCTTGGGAGACGACTCTCACACCTTGGCGCGAGGGTGTGGACATGTATGACCTACGAATTCTATCTTTCAATTTAAAGCCGGCGTAGCATTGGCGTCTTCTCTGGTGGTGGAAAAAATGGCGACGGTTCACTATCAGATCCTGCCTCTTCATTAGGCTTATACATACAAATACGCAATAAACGTTAAACGTGCAAGCAATAGAACATTTAGGTAATTGGTTATCCAAAATAATTTCATTTTGTATATTTCAACCAATTTCACATTATACTCGACGTCTGTCGAAAAGCTCAACGTTACATCTGGCTTAATTTCAAACGTATATTGAAAAGGCTTAATGCATCTGCATTTAGGTAACACAATTATGTTAGCAGAGCGTGTGCCTAATGGAACAAATTTAGGATGTGTTCACATTAGTGACTACGATCGATCGCCTATTCAGAACACTGTCATTTATATTATTACTAGTTTTCGTGCCCGGGGTGGACTTTAAATAACCCTACGGGGACCTGTTACCGCCCTAAAAAGTATCCTATATGTTCATCCAGGTTCTAAAGTATCTGAGTGCTAAATATCATCTCAATCCGTTAAACCGTTATTGCTTGAAAGAATATCAAACATCCATCTGTCCAAACAAACCGTCGCATTTATAATATTAGTAAGAAAGACAACGATGGTGATAAGCTCCCATCGTGTGAGCTGACTGGCTAGCGACCTACTTCAGGCCGGAGTCTACCGTCAATAGCGACTTGTCGTTTTCCGATAGTGTGCCCGAGAGCCAGATTCCCTCTTCCCACCCTTCCGATCCTATTGCATATGTCGGCGTGTCCTCGGGGCCTGTGGTTTCTTAAAGCGACGTTGCTTCCTGTGGGCTCGGCAAAACGAGACCTGCACCTTATCTCGAGGTGCGTGTACATGCATCATCCATCTTTTCATTCATTCCAATCCCATGTCTCCCTTCTTAGCCGGCGAGCATTGGCGACTCCTTTGGCGTTGTAAATGTTCATAAGCGGTGGTGACTACTTCGGAAATCCCCACCGACAAATCCCTACCAGTGGGGATTCATAGTGATAGTGAGATAAGATGAAGGTATAACTATATAAGTTGATTACATAAAGAGGTTTCTAGGAGATCATAGACTAGGAAATGTTTAGTGCGTATACGGAAATTAAAAAAGTGTACACTTCATAAGATTGAAGACATTTTACCTAGCATATTTTAATAGGATCACTTTGTCTGACTGACTGTCAAACACCGCGGAAACCCTTGAAGGTATTTAGTTGAAATTAATATCAAATACTCAGGTCTACAGGCTTGCAGCTGCAAAATCAAACTTCTAAGTGAACCCAATCGATAGATACGACATTCTATGTCGCGTATTTCCGCAGACCTTCAATCATGAAATTAAGCAAGAAGCAAGGTTTAAAGCTTAAATAAAGGTAATCTGAAATCCGTAAATTTGTAGTTACATCACGAAAAAAATATTTTTGTTTATATACATTTGTGGATACGGAACCTTAAGCGTGCGAGCTCGACTCGCATGAAGCCGGTGTCTATTTTTTAATTTGTTTAGAAATGAAAGTACGCAAATTCAATATAGTGCCAGTGCCACTTGTTGAAATTCAATTTCCATCTGAGATGAGTGAGAGAGCATCAGTTAAGCTATAGATAATACTACGATAGAAATAAAACTGTTTGTACTTTATGGTTTTATTAGTATTTATTATGGTTTTACTAATGAACTTATAAGCAGTCTATCTTTATACTGGATTATCATTTGTTGTCAAATTTTTCCCCGTCTACGGGTAAAAATCAGAATTTCAACAAGTCCCAGTCAAGGAAAGCTAATGAATCTAACTATCTGAAGCCATGTATCCATCGCATATCAAAAGCTACTGGACTGATTTTGGCTGATCAATCTGTTAGTATTTTTATTTCATTTTTCTTTTATTTTGGGGATAAGTCTATCGCTTCAGACGGGGTATTTGATGGTCGCTATTGACGGCAAAATCCGCCATGAGGATGGTAGCGACCATTCAGGTTTCAGCCAGTCAGATGAGCCAGGTTCCTCTATAGGAATTTACCACCGGCAAATGATCAGGAATGTGCGCATTGGGTAAATCACTAGTCTAGTTAAAAGTTAGCCTACTACTAATAACCAAATAATGTGCCCAAAGGTCTCAAAATCGAATTTAAATATTAGATTCGTAGTACATTGTTTAAAATATTACAAATATTACTCGAATATTTGGGGGTTAGAATGAAGTTAGACAATTCTTATATGCCCTGGTGTGACCTAAACATTACTGATAGTAGTAAACAAGTTATGAATAAGCTAGGAGGCACCTAATTCATAATATTTATGAAATAGTACAAAAGTACACACGAATAACACGAAATCCCCACATGGGATTGTAACACAATTATAAATGTAATTATCTAGCAATGATGTATGAAGCAAATACTACTAAAATACATTTGAATTTGTTGTTGGTGAGCGCCAACTCTCATTACACTCTGCCTGTATTCCTGAACGTACAGTAATGAGTTTTGAAACTATTCGATATGTGTCTATATTTGGAGTTACTTCAAGTGAAATCAATCAGATCCGGTTTACAAAAGCGGTATGCAAAACTTTTGAAATAAGGTATGTGTAGATCTTTTGATCATTGTGACAAATTTTTGGCTGGTGGTAAGGTCGAATCGTGTGACCTGACTGGCTAGCGACCACCCTTAGGTCCGAGTCTACTGTCAGTAGCGACTTGTGTTCCGGTGATGCGCCTGAGAGCCAGAGTTCCTCTTCCCACTCTTCCCATCCTTTATCATCTCGTCTCTTTTCCCTTCAATGCCAGCGACCTCCTCTGGTGTTATAAATGTTCATAGGCGACGGCACTTTCCATTAGGTATCTCGTCTGCCTCATCGTTTGGCTAATACTTAAAAAAAACTTTGGGCACAACGATATCTTATAAACCACATATAAGAAATGCTTACTCTGTGATCGTGCGTCATACCCATGTAAATCCAAATTTCGTTAATAATATTGAAAATCAAATGAACTTACCAAGAGAAGTTCGATGTCAAATACGTGAACAGCTTCATTCGAGCGATAAGTCTCTCTAACAAAATATAAAATTCAAAAGGCAAACAAAGCCATTACGAATTTATTTTGAGTGAGGCGATTTCCATGTCTGGCTACTCAGTTAAGCACTAATATTTTAAATCATTTAGTGTCAGAAGTGTCACGAGGTTATTTAAAATAGGGTTTCGGAAATAGCGCCTGTAAGCTGTGAAATATTTTGCCGGGGATAGCTAACGACATATTTAAATATTTCAGCTCTAAATTATTCAAGCTGTAGCCAACGGCCATCACTTTATATTATTGCCTGGGAAAATCTAGAAATAGACTAAGTCTGAAATTAGATTTTAGATGATACTTAAATTTGGTTCTATTTAAAAAATAAATTAATTCGAAATTCTAATAAATTTGATTCGAATTTCATTTAATTATGTTCACGGGACTTTCGGAACTTTGTTTATAGAATCAGCTTTGTATTTTTTTTGGACATGAGACATTTTGCCGTAGTAAAAAGTATTCTTTATGTACCCAGATAATTAGTTAGTCAAGTGGTTTTCGCATGCTGCGGTAAAAAACAAACAGAAACAAAGATACAAGTGTTAAAAATTGTAGCTTTTGACTCTGTATCAATAAAAATTACCAATTTTCCTGAATCATAGGTAAGAATACTATAGATTATCATAAGTAACTGGTGGTAAGTAAGCTCCCATCGTGTGAGCTAGCGACCACCCTCAGGCCGGAGCCTACCGTCAATAGCGACTTGTCGTGTTCCTGTAGTGCGCCTGAGAACCAGATTCCCTCTTCCCACCCTTCCCATCCTATCGCAGTGCCTCTGACGGCGTGTCCTCGGGGCCTATGGGTTCTCAAAGTGATGATACTCTTTGTGAGCTCGGCGACACGAGATCCGCACCTTCCATCCATCGGAATTTCATATTACCCCGCGCCCGCGAGCATTGGCGACTCCTTTGGCATTGCAAATTTTTATAGGCGACGGTGACTACTTACCATCAGGTAGCCCACCTGCCTTCGCTCGGCTGAAACATAAAAAAAAACGGAGAAAATGGCTCTGGACCGTTTTATCTTTGCCTATTCATGTAATGATGATGATAATGCACTTCTTTTTGAGAACATTTTGTATTTATGGCTACACTCGACTTCATCACATTATAGCAGACAGTTTGACTTATCGGAAAGTTGATACAAAGTTTGATGGAGTTTTCTCTCGGCATGTTATAAATGATGGATCACTTTCAATATCAGTGTTTTCAATGTAATTCAATGTACTTAATATTATATTCATACAGACTGACCAGCAGGCCGACCACGTAACTCAATCCGCAACAACAATGTGAAATCTGTCTAAATTACAGATTTGCAATTAACTGTGACTATTTAATTGTAATCACAACATGCTTGCAACATCTATTGATAACTATCGATATTATTAACCTGTAAATAAATAGATTGTGGCAAACTTTTAACTGAAACTTATGTTGTAGTTGCTAATCGAGTTACGTGGTCGGCCCGCAGACATATCGCACTGTATAGTTGCCTGGTTATCATTGGTTACTAAATCTATAGATAAAATAAAATAACGTTACTAAATCTATACCTACTAATATTAGTAGGTATAGATCTAATCGAGTTTGTTTTATTGATTGGATGACGCGCTAATCTCAGGAACTACAGCTGTGAATTGAAAAAACTTATTGCGTTGCCCATTTGTGGAGGAAAACTATAATTCATTCATTCATCACGCGAAATCTACTTTTGCGTAAATATTTTCATAATAATTTGGTATGGTGATGACTAATCTATGTGAACAATATAAAATACTTTTTACTTTTGCGATAGGAAAAATGGGAAGGGTGGGGAAACGGAGTTTCTGGCTCTGATGCGCACTACCAAACCCGACAAGTTGCTATTGACGGTGGACTCCTGTCTGAGGGTGGTCGCTAGCCAGTCAGGTCACACGATGGGACCTGACCACCAGCAAAACAAACACAAATTTGCCACTAGCAGTCAGCCATCCAACTCCCACCGTCGTTGATGCGTTAGCTTGGTGACACGTATAATATCTACACTTTTAATATAGTATTTTAAATTGGGTAGCTTATATATTAAGAACTCTGAATTGTATAATGAAACTTTGTATTAAATGTCAAAAACAAATTATAATTATTAAGTCATGATTTTAAGCTTAGTTGCTCTTGTTCGCTAATGGACTTCTAAATTAAGCGGTAAAACTTTAAAAACGAATAGTTTTAGGCGGGATTCTAAAACAGGGGCAGCAATTAGAAAGATAGCATTGATGATAATATATGCATGACAAAA
>DWNK01000494.1:0-11465 GCA_018250315.1 Hyalothyrus neleus pemphigargyra | reverse complement strand
GTTGGAGGGCTAAAGAATATTAAACTATTAAGTAGTCCCGTTGGACGTTGCCTTTATAATGTATGAGCAGAACTAACGAAGATTCAGACGGGGTACCCGATGGTAAGTATTCACCGTCATCTATGGACATTTGGAATATTAGAGGAGTCGATAATTACGCCGACATTGAAGGGAACAATGGGATTTACGATGCATGGCCACGCCCCTCGAGACGAGGTGTTAGTCTCCTGACGCCGAGCTCACAGGAAGCATTAACGCTTTAGAACCCAGGCCCCAGGTTGCTATTAACGGTAGACTCCGACCTGAGGATGATCGTTAGCCAGTGAGGTCACACGATAAGAGGTCTCATCTTATTACCAGAATAATATTTTTAGTATGCATGGCAAGATTGTCCTAGGGGCTTAACGATAATGAGACTTTGAAGATTGGAAAAATCTAAAGTATTTTTCATTCTGGGCATTTTTCAATGTCTTATTTATTAATGAACCTCACCAAATCATCCTTCCCGAGGTTTTAAATTATGATTAATTGATTTCTTACGCGTCGACATGTGAACATGAGGAATAAAGAATATTACAAATTTATCGCTTATTCATATGAAAATTATGCATTTGTGACGCACGGACGACCACAGAGGTAAAATGTACATATGGTTAAGTGATTAGCACCTCAAGTCATAGTAGGAAATATCATCAATGAACTAGGCTACATTACTCACAAGTCATTATTAAAACGCGTAAAGGAAAATATCAAACATATTCAGAAATAGCTATATTATATTTTTCTTAGAACGATAAAGTTATAATTATAAATCATATTTTTGAATTATATATTCAGTCAGGTAGACCAATGAGGCAAAAATAGGATATGCAATCTATAAAGGAAAAACGAAGAAAATATCTGAAAGCATAACTTCTCTGAGGACATATCATAAAATCATACAGCTTCTTAGTCATTTAGATATCAACTCACTTTTTTTTGTTGTACAACATGTTGCTACACATTGCCTTTAAAAAGGACAATAAAAAACACCAATGTTCAAACCATACCGTCAATTCGAATGCTAGAATATCAAGGATTGAAACAAAACTCGCACATCTAGACTTCTTATAACCGGCTTACACGCACTCGTTAGGCCTATTTCTGCCTATTTACGGTTGCCATAAACGTTCGATACACCCCCAGCGCAACCATGTACGGCGACCAGCGGCTGGCAACCGCACAACCGTAGAAAAACTAGACTAAATATTCATTAGACCCACTCCCGGCTTACCATATAGATTGAATGCGCCTAGTAAATGATACTAGGCAATACTCGTACGGCGTATCGTTCGGTGATGCAAAACCAAGTTATTCATCGAACGGCCATGTTTTGTGTAGTTATGTTAATTTTAAAATGGGAAAAAAATCGCTGCATTAACTGCCCTCTGGAGACTATCTACTCACCATCAGGTATCTCGTCTGCCTCTTCGTTTGGCTTATACATAAAAAAACAAATAGAATAACACAAAAAGTTTTCTTGACGCACGTAGCCAGACGACATTCCTTCAGCCTACATCAAAACACTGCGTAGGAACAAAAAATGCAACAAGGCCGTCCTCGCGACAGTGGCGCGTTAATTTCAATCGTTACAACGGGACAATAGAACTAATCTATATTAATAAAACTAGCGTCATCTTTGATTCAGTAATTACTAATTAATTTGTTTTTATGGTTCTGAACTAAAAAAAATATGGGTCTGAAATAAAAACAAGTGATTTTTTAGTCGATTATCAACCGATTTTCTTTATTTTTCTTTTGTTTCGTAGTTATTGACAAGCTTAGTGTTGTCAATATTTTTTTTTTGAAAACTGAAAGTAAACTCAAACGTCGGTAAAGTCCCATCGTGTAGATCTGACTAGATAGCGGCCACCTTCAGGCGAGAGTCTACCGTCCATAGCGACAATGCGATGAATTTTTCATGCACCATTCGTGCATGTGAAAGCAGCAGTGATAGCCTATGCTAGTGACTGGGAATTGAAGTATTCTCTGGGTGCAAATCCCAGGCATGGCATGGCATCAATGCGCACGTGATTTAGGAAAGTCAGACGTATTTCTGATTTTTCTAAATAATTACTTTGTAATGTGCACATGGCATTACAATTGCGGGAGGAGGAGGAGATCCAAGCCCAGCAGTGGAGTAACGGGATGATGCATCGTCATCATCCCGTTACTCCACTGCTGGGCTTGGATATGAAATGGATATGAAAGGGTGTCCATTAGAAACCGCAGGTTCATTAGGAAATACGTAGTTAATGTTCATGTCATATATATTTCTTCTTAGCGCGTTTCTTTCCTTATGAGAGAGACCGATATGCGGAAATTAATTAAAATATCTTGAGTTCATGTTCCACATAGTTTTTTTCTATATATTAGAAACCAGCTTAAGCACTCCGTTACTCGGTTTAGTACAGCTTAACAACATAAATGCGAATTTCACGAAATGTCCTCAAAATTGGGTCAGCTCTACCAATCCGCACTTGGTCGGTAAACTATGAACTAATCTGACTCATTATGAGAACAAATAATTTAAATAAAAAGTAAGTAAGAGACATCAAAGGTAATAGAGCTGTTGTATACCTAAAACGGTTGTGCCAGCGATGTGCTGGTTGGAAGCCTGTAGGGCTAATTGTTTGAAGTTTGTTACGTTTGAAGAGTTCTTCGTTCTTGGAAATTGCAACGTATTTATCTTTTAAACACAAGCTTTTACTTTTTTTAATCTTTAGGTAAATACGGTTATTGCGTACGTTGCCTGTTTCAATTATCATACTACTTCCATTACCATAGAAAAACCTACTAATATTATAAACGAAAAGATGTATGATACATGATTGTTTCTCGTTCACACAATATGGAAAGAATGGATTTGGATAAAACTTAGCACACCGCTAGTTTATAACCCGTATTTAATACATACTATACTTGGTATCGCTGGGATAATTTTAATATTTTTAAAAATAATTTGAAATACACGCGACCAAAGCTGCAGGCCGAGACTAATCCGTATCACAATGCAAGTGTGTAGCGAATTTCATCCGAGTCTGTTGGAAGGATTTCCAATTTGTGTAAGGGCAATCAAGTTCCACATAACCGCGACGTATTGAATAACACCCCGTTTTTTGTGAGCACGGCACGTCGGCCCCACTACCTGGCCCGGGACCATTGTGTGGCCGCCAGGGTTTTTGTGCCCTCCACATGGCCGGGGCGGGCTACCTGTAGAACGTGCTAATATCTCCCTTGCGCGTATTAAGTATTTGTGTCTGTCTAGTGTGATTATATCCATTATCGTAATACATTAATGATAGATTATTTTATTGCACACAGTAATCGTTTAAATAGGTAGTATTTGTTCTTTCATATGGAAAGAAATATGCGGGAACTGCTCGAAATTTTCAAGAAAAATAACCATATCGTATATCTTTGGCCCTAACAGATAATGATAACTTCCTTAAGTTTCCTTCCAAAACCTTTTTTGTAGTGGGTGAACCAGACTATCAAAGACTATGAAGCCTATTGACTAGACATAGGTAGACACGAAAAACAGTAGTTTAAAAACATTGTTTCAACTGATTGTCATTACTAGGGACACACGTGCATGTATCCGTATAAAAATCCACATTTGTGATTAGTCGATTGTATGACGACCAATAACAGCGATTTTCACCTCGTCCCCTGCCCGCGTTAGTGAGTTGCGTTTGTATGAGAATTAATATTCATTCGCCATCAAAAGGCTTTATGATCTATGATGAAAACCCTTTCAATTCCAAAGTTCAACGGTACTGGGCATCTTTGAAATATTTTTATCTAATAATATTTATATCGTTAAATAAAAAAATGTATTGCTGACAAAAATAGTCGTACTGGAGTTATCGCCGCAGGAAAATTTAAAGAATTCTCCCTTATCGGAATCCATATGTTATATTTATAACAAAAAAAATAATATAGGAAAATATATGTTAGTCAGAAGCAATTATTAACCTTTATGATATTGATACAGCATTGACCAATTAAGAAGTATGTAGGTGAATATATTGCCAGGCAATTAAACAGATTTATTAATATTATGTGCATCAGAAAAACATTCAATTATGCGATATGAGACGTCGTTACAATGAAAAAATATAGTAATGGATTTTAATTAATAATATATGTTTAAAATTACATATTATGTTATTATACAGATATTATACAGTAAGTGTAGACTTACACTAATATATTATAAGATGTTTTTATTTTGGTATTTTCATACATAAATACAAAATACTAATTTATGCCCGCGGCTGTCACGTACACAAAGCCTCTGTAGAACAATCGCGATCAAAGTGTAAGGGTAAATCGGGTATTGAATAACGATTTCATACATATTCATATTACATTGATATCATAATTATAAGCAAAGCTTGTCACTGTATCACATGACGTTAATGACGTTAACCAACAAATACACAGGGCCCTTAGTGTGTGTTGCAATTAAAAAATCCTCGATACAATATTTCGTATCGACTCCCGATTTCGCCTATTTTAATTGCTGCGAGAGCCATCGAATCGATGAACAAGACGTTCTAAACCAATCAAATAATCGGAATCGGAAGTATTCGTTTTCGGTGAGCGAGTAGGCAAAAACGAGTAAATCTTGTACTGAGTGTACCGAATGCATAATTTCATCCCAATACATCAAGCTTTCATATTTGTAGTGGAAGTCACGGAAAGTTTTGCAGGTAAAATATATACGGCGGCAGTGTAACTTAACATATAATAGTAAATGAATTCAACACGAATTCAAGTAGAGAATTGACAAATTGCTTTTTAAATGGATTTCATATTCATAGTTTTATTTTAATTGAATTAAATATACTTTTATCCACACATGCGTCCGAAACCTGCAGTTAATTTAAAAATACAATCTAAAAAACTAAAAAAATTAAATTCACAATTTGCCAAAGTAATTTATACTGTAACACAATGACGTAAAATATTCTTCACCGATTATATTAAAATTTGATATGGTTATAGTTCATATCCCTAAGCAACTTTAAAAGATACTTTTTATATCAATATTTGACACAAAAGTATTGAATACACTAGTTACGCCATCTATCGTTTTATAGTTTACGGCATATACATAATATTATAGTAGTTATAGTTTTATGATGGAGGACCGAAGAGATTGCTTAGAGATATTTTAATATTTTCTAATTATACGACGAAGACTATTTAGCGATAACCTTTAACTTTCTTAAAATAGTGAAGGCGTTGAATATATGTAAAGAAAACAACTACTTGTGAACTTCTAACGTATGGACTTGTCACGTTGTGGGACTGGCTGCATCACGGACATAGCCAACTACCGAGATGTCAAAACTGACATTGGTATGGAGGAAAAATATGGCAGCTATTTAATTGCTAATTTATTGTACAGATAAGTAATAAAATACACCTGAAATAGAAGGCTTTAAATGTTGTTTCTTGTATTTTTACAGAGAATCGCAATTTCGTCTTATTTCAGTATGATATACTGATGTGTATATACCATTATATATATTTCTATACTTTACCGCAACTGATATAAACCCTCGTGAAATGTATCTTAAAAACTTACAAAATCAGTAAAATACATTCTTAAGTTCACAAGACTATTAATGTTCCTAGACAGAGTATCTGTAATCTTAATGTATATGTGAATAATGTATGAGCAAGGGAACACAAGTTACTTCATTCGAGTTCAATAACCTTGTAAGCTGGTTAGGTAACTTGGTAGAGCTTAGGTCGCAAGTAAATTACTTATGCTTTACCGCTTTACGGGCTTCTTATCTAGAAACATGCCTTTGTAAAAGAAACCTTAGAAAACACGATGAAATTAAAATAAAGTTTCCTACAAATTGTGCTTGCTAGCTATTCAAATTTAAATAAACATAATAATTATTCAGTTTAATCTCTTGCACTACTACTACAATGTGGTGGAGTATTGTTATGTAGTACAAATCAAAACAAGCTTTATTTGCTAAGGTGTACAATAAACAAATTCACTTACCCTACCAAATTTGGTGTATATTAAAATCGTTAATTTAAGTTAAGTGTTCTCATACATTATTATCTTTTATTAATTAATTTAATGTTAAAAACAGTTATGTTTAATGATAAAAATGAAAAGTATTCAACTGGAATATTCTCGACAAAAAAAATATTATTATTTCTAAAAACAATAAAAAACAATAATGGATAAATTAAGGCTGATAAGCGCCTCTGGTCGCTTATCAGCCTTAATTTATCCATTATTGTTTTTTTATATCAAATATTTGAAATGTATATAAAAGTATACGACCTTATTAATATAAACAATACCACATCTTCAACGCTAGATTATATCTTCACAGCAGAGAATGTTCCTGCATATAACTAATCTCCCACTTTTGATGTTCCTCATCAAAGACGCCATAACGAGAAAAGTCTTTACTCCGATTGAAATCAATCTATTTAGCGAGTAAATCCTCCGATATTGGATACTTCATTTGGTTTCTCGCATTACTTTTTATTTTTCTTTCATTACTTTATCTTTTATACTTTCGTTTCTGTGATGGGAGGTTGATATTCCGCGTACTCTGATCACGATAATGAGGAATGAAGTTCAAACCACATTCTTAGCATACTTTCTGTGGAATGAACTTCCTTCTAAGATATTCTCGTTGATAACAAGGTTCTGCAACTACAAAAGAAGCTGGCAATACTCTAGAAGTTTGTGGTGTTGCAGACGTCATTTAATCAAATGTTAACGATTTGGGGTGTTCCAAAGCCCTGATGACTAACTTTTGTGTACATTAAGGGTCTACTTTATGGTGTAAGTTTGACGCTCTCGCGTCCAGTGATAATGTCTAACGCAGGGATAGGAGAGGTCCTGAGCAGCCGCGTGTGCAGCCTGCAGCACTCCACAAGCGGCGTCTCCGAACACCTTGCTGGGCGAGGTGCTCAGTAGAGAAACCGAACGAAGCAAAGTTAATACCGTTACACCAACGCCGGCAATGGCCAAGTAGTCGCGCCTCCCTTCTGTCCACTCTGTGCGATTAGGTCTTTCTGTTCTGTTGAAGCTTCTGTAACGAATTCTATCAATTTCCTACCCTCCTGGTAGTTTAGCCCATCTGTAACGGACCAAACCATTTTGGAGCCAATAATTATCATGAAGCTCCAATCTGGTCTACTTGATTTTTGTTCATCCGACTGCAACCCATATGTTTGGAGAATGAGTTAGGCCAATGACAATCTGATTATGGATGTGAATGCGCTACATTGAGCATTATGCTTAACTTATTCTCATGTAGTATAGCAGTTTCTCTGTATATCTAGATTAGCCTGGATTAGAACCCCATGTGACGTCCTCCTCGACCCACTGTGAAATACCCTTCTCCCTTTACTTCGGTATTTATCTACAGGCATGACATTTAGTCTTATAAATGGGTGACCCCAGTTGCTTGCATTACATGATTTTTTTGCAGTATTTTTTTTCAGACCACATCCAATTTCTTTAAAGAATCTTAGGAACACGTACGATCATTCACGTCACTCATTTTATACTATCTGCATCTGCTTCCAATGATTTATCAAATCGTTTAGATATATCATATCATTTATTATAAGCTTTATAACTTACGACCGTGATATTTTACGTATTTAAAATATTTATATTATTCATATTTAATTTTATCGGTTGTTTATTTTAAGACCCATTTTCTGTCACATTAAATAACGCAATTTATTTTGCAATGTAAACCAAAATATATTACATGTTGCGCTGTTTTACATAATCGTATTATAAGAGGGTGGTAACGTTTTGGTGACCAATGTTAGGTGAAACCACTGTTTCACTTAATATTGTGCACTCAAATCAATTTAATTCAAGGCAGATGGACTGCGCCGTTTACCACTCTCAGTTTCATTAAAATGTTTGTTATGTTATATGTCATTGTTGAACAACCGATGTTATATGTTAGTGTTGTACTCGTTGTGTTCCCTGGATGTGAGGACAATGATCGTGTTTCATTTTAGACCGGCCGTGGCGCGCCAGCAGTCGGCGCCGACCCTGGTGTTTAGGTGTGTCGATGTTACCTCGTATTAAGAGCACTGTTATCACTTGAATAGTACCCTAAGTCGTATCATAAGTACATTTGCAACAGTCGACACTAACTTACCAGTTGTCGTTCATACCTAATACCTCCGGGTTTCTTTTTTTAAGAATATATTTGAACGATTCATAGCTCAGTCGTTCTGTTTCGTCTAACAACAATTCAGTAACCTCTCGGCCACATAATTTAACGAAATACATGTTCAACCTAACAAAGACTACATATTAACAGTAACTGATAACTGATTTAGATATGATTTCCTAGGAACCCTTTTATTTTTACATAATTCCATAAAACTCGGCATTAGTTTTTAGGCGTCAATAGGAAATTTAATAATTTTTTTTATCGTATTAATTTACAATTAAAAACTATTGACTGTTGCAAACGTGCGTATTTTATAACATTATTTTTAGTTTCGTATTATTTTCTTTAATTTGATAGAAATATAAAATGACTTTTTGTATCAAACAATTTCATAATCACAAATATTGACCTATCAATTCTATAAAACGTTCTATTTTATACAAATAATTACTTTAATATAAAATAAAATGCATATTTTCATCAAAAATGTATACAAATTCAAGTGATAATAGAAGATCTCTATTTTAACCCTAACCTGCTTCTTATGTCGTGTGTCTTCTGTCTATAATGTTGCTTTCCATTTGTATTCCAATGCCAAATAATACTCCAGCTTTCTTATAAAAGTCCAAATAATACGTACAAGTCAACAATTAAAGCGGAGGTAACATTTTATTTTATAAAATCCTTTAGTTTAAATATAGTCATAAATTTATATATTTATAGAGACACTGTAAAGTATCTCTATATTTCAGTAGACTTGGCCGTATACGTAAGTGTATATATATATATATATAGACGGCGAAGCTAAAAAATGAAAGCAAATGAGCCCAATAAATATTGGTACATCGCTCGAGCTATGGCCAACATGTATTTCCGGGTTAAGAGTGACGAAAAGTTTCCACTAAAACACTTAAGAAGCACAAAATTACTACCTGTTTTTAAGGAACTTAAAATATTCGCGAACATGTTTCACGATAAATCAGAATTTGAAATTAAATGGAAAGCAATGTGTACTCTCAAAATTTCTTGAGCACGCTGCATGTACCTGTATATATGTATGTATCTATGATGTACATTCTGCCCAAGAACCCTATCCAATCTTTGATTGTAATAGTTCCCTTTACATTTCTACTATCTTATGTAGCTTAACTTACATCTCATCTCATATCTGCTAATATCCTCATACGCGAGAAGCAGATAAATAAAGAAGACAATAACGCCTTCAAAGAAAATAATTCACGAATGGAGAGAAAACTTTGTATGAGAGAACAGCTTTAAACAACTTACGTGAGCAAAGAATACGAGAGATTGTTCCACAAAGTCTCAACTAGTTGGCAAAGTAAATTAAAAATGTCATTTAAGAAGAAACCAAGCATTCTCCATACTTACTTTTAGACGAGTCTTTGTAGTCTTTAACTACTTGTGAACCACAATATCGATATAAATTCAGTTGATTTCTTTTACACAATCTATTCTTATCTTTTAGAAACTGGAAATATTAGAATAGTTCACTTTTTGATTTTGTTTTATTTTACTAATTACGATTTTTTACAAATAGCGGTATAGAAGTTATTGATAATTCACGATGTAATTAGACTGATGATTCTCCTTGTTTAGTTCTAAAATACTGAATGTTTTCAAATTTATTGTTAAAATTTTACGATGTATTTTAGAGACTATTATTTCATAGAACTGTATCTCAATGGAAATAATCGATTTCCGTGATAAATAATGCAAATTAATTCTGAAATGCCTTCGCCGTTACCAAAACCTGTGAATGACGAGTTTACTTGTTAAATAATTATTAATAAATTATCGAGCAATTTGAAAGTTACTGGCGATGTCACTAAGTGGCTTCTGAAATTTTAATACATGCCTTTAGAGTAGAAACAATATCCAGTGAATTTCATAATATTTGTAAATACCCTTTAAATAACTTACCAACTAATAATTTTAGAATAATCGTTGTTGATATAAATAAAACAGCTTACGAAGCTTTGAGTTGATTGGACACAAGGAAAAAGCCGTCCAATTTTCTGATTTGTTTCCTTTCGAGACGAATTATGCTAATTTGATCTAATTTGTCGATGGATCGTGCTTCGGTCAAAAGTTCCGCTTACGTCATGCCAAGGTTTGAAATCATTCTTAATTTGATTTTGGGGTGTGCGCAGGAGACTGGCCGACGAGGATGACGAATTATCAGAGGTGCAGCCAGATGCAGTGCCACCAGAAGTTCGGGAGTGGCTCGCGAGTACGTTCACGAGGCAGCTGGCTACAGCTAAACGGAAGTCGGATGAGAAGCCCAAGTTCAGATCGGTGGCGCACGCCATCAGGGCGGGAATATTTGTGGACAGGATCTACAGGCGGGTCACGAGTACAGCGCCCCTGCAAATTTCTCCAGGCGTCGTTTGAGGGCTGAAGGTTTGGATATTTTATTTTTTACTCGCAGCTAGCTTTCTCTTGAGAGTTAGTCCGTGCGGGTTTTAATTAAATTACTGCATAGGATATCAGAATATAGGCTTTTTATTAGAATTCAAAGTACTCTGCGTTATGATCTACGTGTTTATAATCGCAATTATTTGCAATCAGGCGTCATAAAACTTACGTAATGATGATACTTTGTTTCGGAGCAGAACACGTGTACAAATTCTGATAATAAACATTCGGGGAAAAGTATGTGGTGCATGCTAAACGTGTCGAATATATATATGAACAGCGTTTTCTGAATAAATTTAATGGCCACGTTATTGGGAGTGTAATATGGTTTTTAAAATCTCTAACAGAGTATATGCAAAATTAATGAACGGTTAATGGTTGCGTTAGTTCATTAATGGCTATACCCTACCTTACCTTACAAGAAAGGACTATTGTATCAAATATTCACAAAGGGCCAAAACAGATCAGGTTCGAGCCTAATTTACTTAGTAAAAAGGTAAGGGAATTAACTTTAAGAACATTCGTCTTCGTCTTAAGTAAGTCAATAAGATAATTCTAATTTGTAAGCTCTTTTGGAAATTAAATAATGCCTAAGAACGTTCTTGTTATTTGACACAAAAAAACCTTTTTGTGATTCATCTACAGCCTTGTCTCCGCCCATTTCTATGTTATAGCATACTAGTTTGTCGCCCGCAGCTTCGCCCGCGTGAACTGCATAGTTTTGCTTATTTATAGATTTTTGAAAAAAAATAGCCTATGTTCATTCATTGTCATATTTCAAACTATCACCGT